>DWLO01003174.1:0-11323 GCA_018245335.1 Dalla quadristriga | reverse complement strand
CCACACAATTACACCTGTTGAATCGTGCACATTTAATAACCAACAAAAGGGACAGTGAGACGTACTCAATATGAATTCCGCTATGTTGTTGTATCGCGTGCAAACAAGACCATGCTTCGTGAACGACTAAACGAAACCCGTGATGCTAGTCATAGGTTTTGAGATCACGTGCGATAGACAGGTTACATAATAACTATCTATCTTTATGAAATAATTTTTAGACGCGGCATAATATTGGGTGAAAGCAAAAACACTTTCGGTTTCTTCGTAACACAACTTCAAGGTATTCGCAGGTGAGCAAAAAATTAGAGCTGAACGTATCAAATAGGGCAGGTAGCTTGATCTTTGTCTATGGACACCGCGGACGAAGCTAAGCAATAAATCTTTTGGCCGGTGCGCTTTGATTTATGTGAAAAATGACCGTAAATTTGAGGTTAGGTCGATCGTCATAGTTAGGGCGGATTCTTCGGCCGACCGGAGATGTCTCCCAATTACCTATTATTGAACCTAGTCGGTAATTTTGAAAATTGCTTTAAATAGATTGAGTGGGAAATAATTCTACAATGCGAAGTAGACGATATAAAGATTTTGAATACGTTATTTCAAAGGTAAGTTTTGTTGGTTATATGATAACATTTGTGTATAAACACAAATAAACTTACCTTTATAAAAAGGCAAGTTTTTTTAATTCACAATATTTTATTTTGCACCACTTCCCCTATCCATTACCATGTTACACAACGAGTTAGAGAGACAAGTCAAAAGAACCCAAACTCGATGGATAGTAACGTCCAGGAATCTCTTTGGCCACCTTCTTCCTCCGGTAAGATATCAGCTCCATAGTACTACACTATAGTAACGAACGAATTTAATTTACTATGACTATAAACATAATTTATAGTCATAGTAAATTAAATTCGTTACAATCAAAATTTTGTAACAGGACCCTTACCCTTTACGGGTAAAGGCCTCCTCTATCGAATTCCAAGTGTCTTTATTTTTGGCAACTTTTGACCAACTCTGACTAGCAATACCTATATTCTATTCCGTCCTTCCACCGCCTTTGGCCTTCCTCTACTTCTGTGTCCTCTTCACATGGATGGAATATATGCGTGTAAATAAACACTCAATAATTACGTCGATTTATATAGTTGTGCATTACGTTGGGCATATTATATAAATTACTACAAGAAATTAAAATAAATTAAAACATAAATAATCCTATCCGTAATACATCAAACAACCTATAAATCTAAGCGTCCAATTACGGTGGTTTCCAGTTCCAGTAGCGTCTAAATAACAATATTTTTCTCATAATGAGTGTATACATGAGCTGTCAATACATCGGCGTTATGATTTACGCGCGGCCGGTAACACTTTCACCTCGCTATATCATCCCCGGGACATAAATCAATGCGACAACCGGCCCCGTTGCCCTTTATCGTCGATTCCGACTTTGGAACACCGAGGTTAGGACGTGCCGATTTCGGCAGCTTTAAGGTTCAACTCAGATTATGCAGGCATTTTCGTTCGGAGGTTTTAGGGTTTAGAATGTAATGGAATTCATCTATATTATCCATATTACATAATATGTAAAAAACCACACTAAAATGCTTGCATAATCTGTACTATATTATTACACAAGGACCGCACTGAAAATAAGTATCATGACTTCATCTCGAAACCGTGTAATTGGTACCTCATTGGGAACAGTGTAATTTATTAATTATTGTGAATGTAAATATTGTAAATAAGTACTTTATATTCTATTTTATTATCATAAAATCACATAGTCGAACGCGCGGTACCAGCTAGTTATAAATAAAATCATTTCTGTATTTAATTATTGATGATAATAATATGGGCTACGTACCTTCCAGATTCTAAAAATCGAACTTCGAGTAAATGTAAGCATATAACATTAATTAGCGATTTGAATTAAGTACGAACGCACTTACTTAAGCCGACAGAAACTCACGCGTCTTACAAAGCGAGCAAACAAACAATGCGTAATCCGCCTAAGCCACACAAAAGCCAATCAATAAATCACTGGAAGGGCCGAAGGCGCCGGCCTTTGTCCCTCCGTTTTCGGCGCCGATTTTTACAGCAATTAGAGACACTTACATACCTGCCGAACTCTGGTAATCCTATTAAAATATGAGAGCGAGACGGAAGAAGTACGGTTAAAAAAATTGCTACTGCGAGCACATACGGTTCCCTGTGAACCTTCCAAATAGTTTCTATATACGTATTGAAATTTGAATGCAATAATACAATTTAGTATTACGTGTCGGAATGGTATTTGACTGATTTCTATAAACACCACTAAATAATCTATATTTAGTGGTGTTTATAGAGCCCACAAAAAGCAGTAAATTTTTTATTATTTTAAGCATTTCTTCCAAAAATAGCAAAATAAATGCACCGTTAAAATACACCGCGAAAACGCTATCATAAACAATATGGCGTCACACTTACTTCAGATACGTGACAAGACAGTAAATAAACATCAAAAGTATGTTATGGCGCAATGACATGACATGACCTCATCTTAGATACAGCCAATCCGGATTGTTTTCGATAACATGGCGGCAGATATAAAAAAAATGTTATATGTTCGGATTTTTTGTACAAATATTCTATTATGTTTTAGTCAGACTAAGCAAATCTATTTTGTAATCCATAAACTACGCTGACATCAATAAATAAGACAACACTTTTCACACTGTCCAATAGCGTATTATAAATTGATAATAAGAAGAGTATCGGTACTGAATCTTTTGTTAAAGCCGCGCGGCTTCGTGGGCGTCCCAGGACAACAAGCACTTTGACAACTTATCAACCAAGCTTTAACGATATGAATGGAGAGTAGCAGCGCTATCGTAGTAGCTTACGTGCAAGGTGCTTAGGAATAACAATTCAGCGAAGTCTATATTTGTACAACTCTCATTATAAAGTCGGGCGAATCACATCGTATATTAATCATCGAACTTCACTTACAAGTAAGTTCGTTTGATTTTCTATCATAACAAAATGTCATGTTATAATAGGTACGCAATTAAATTTTAAAAAAGTCTGAGAAATCAGATCCTGTTCCTGTTGTATATCTTATACAGGTAACCAATAAGAGATCTCCTTCCTCACCCCAGTATAGTAATAAAATATGTCATACTAACTGAACTAACATTCCCAGTTCTTTTTACGGTCCTATTCTAGGTTTGTGATAGATTTCATGGGCGGCAGCGGATGGGTGGAGTTGTGTCCTCGTTGGTGATTTTATTCTCATAAAAAAAAAAAATTGCCGTAACATAGGACTCCCTGGGCCAGTCTGAATCTGCTATGGAGGAGTCCTGGCGATTGCCACTGGGGCAGACATTTATGTGATTGTTCTTGCGTCTTGATTATTATTTGCAATATTTAATGTGTATGTCCATGCCACCTTTGATACAGGAAATCCTAGTGCGATAGTACCTATATAAATGTGTAAGCGTTTATTTTTTTATTTATTTATTTAAACATCAACGTTTTGACCACATACTGTTGTAGTTACTTATCACAGGACATTAAATGGATACAGCCTTGGGCTTCACCTTAACCCAATTTTGTAAAATTATTAAATTGTTCAACTTTATTTGCGACTTAACATGTTCACTAGGAATTTCATAAAACTCCCATATATCCAAACGATTCCTCATCATAATAAATTATTTCAACGCAAGAAACAATATTCCTATTTAATGGTAGATTGTTAAGCATTTCCCACCCCTTTACGATTCTCAAGTGAGCTGTTTGGTAGTTGTAAACTGATTTATCATATCAGCGGCAGTTCGCTAAACAAGCATCATCTTACACGCATAAACCCTCATATCACCGACCGCGATTGTCCTTCGCGGCAAAACATTTTCGACAGTATGCCCCTTAACTTGAAGTTCATATTCTGCGGAACCATAAAAGATGTCTTCGCCACCATCTCACACAGGAACGTCGTAACCGCCGTGGTATCTTTGAACAAAATTACGTCTAAAATTTTGGGGTTTACGACGGTATTTTGCATGCGCTAGGGCGGTTGTTTGATCATAATATCCAGTCAGGGCGACATGCAGAAGCTTGTCTGAGACGAGGGTGCAATGTATGGCGTTGTCCGGTTTCCGGACACGCTCGCCGGTAATTAACTAAGTTTCGGAGCGATCTACATAAGTGTTTTGGTATAAACTGCTGGCACTGTATCATGAGTAGATATGTGTATGTAGTAATTTACAGTGTATCAGTGTTACTGAGTCTTTACTTGTGTTTGATATATTTCTTACCAATATTATAAATGCGAAAATTAGTGTTTATTTGATACCTCTTCACCACTAAACCATACAACTGATTTTCATACTCGTAGAGTTTGTTGAAATAATTTACGTCACGGAGAAGAGCATGGATACTTTTAAACGCGATTATTAAACGCGAACGAAGTCGCGGACAACTAGTAGCCAGTATATTTCTACTTACATTAACTCCTTTATAAGACAATACTCAAATTATCAAAATATCCACGCAATACATTTATATAGTGGAAAAATTACATTGTTTAAAGTTTCACAGAAAAAACTACAAGTAAAACAAACTAGCCATTACTTAGACAGAAGGGTCGGGCATTTCTTGTGGATGTTTGTATAAAAAGTGCAATTGCATTTTCAGTACAATATTATTTCATTTTCCTTTACGCAACATCCAAGTTAAATAATTCGTTCAATGTTACTACTTGTAAGAGTAATTACTTAAGTTGGTAAAAAAGATGATGGCATTGGTCCTGGCGTCGTTTTCCTCAATACAGAGCGTTGATGCCCTTCATTTGTGACCTTCTTTTCTATTAATTATCTTACGTCATCGTTTCACGAGTTACACGCGAGCATCATTTGTGGCAGAGTCGATCTGAAAAGATAACCATTTATTTATTTATGAGAATCAAAAATGTTTCAGATAAAAAAATTTGGAAAAGAAAAGATTAATCACATTAGTCAATATTCCGGGGGTGTTTCTATAGACTATGTTAGTCACGAGAATATCCACCAATGATGGAAGTTAGATTGCTAATGTCCAGCAATAAACAAATAAACTATGAAAAATCATTAAAAATTTAAGTAGTATAATTTCTGTTAATGCCTAGTCCAAAATGATGAAACACAAATAAAAATAAATAAAATTACCTACTTTCAATTTCAACTAACATAGTAATTATTTAATTTGACTTAAGGATAAGTAGCATAAAATAAGTAAGATTAAAATTGTAAAATGCTGTGAAATATTTGAATACATATATAAACAATTCAGGTCTTCCCAGTTGTGGTCCATACAAAGGGGTTCCAGTCGTTTGGCTAACAAAAATATTAGAAACAATTCCAAAGCGTCACAGTTGTTGATGTGGCTTATCCCCCAATGAGTTGCAAATTCAGACGTAAATACCACGTAACATCTCCCCTGACAACTCCTCAAACACACATATTACGAGCCGGGGTATAAATCACGGCGGAGCATCTTGGAGTTAAGCCGCAAAATCCGTTTAATCATCTCGCAGGTTATTAATAACGGCTTTGAAATTAAACAATAAATTTGGCGGGGCTAATCGCGCAGCGCGCCCGCAAACCAACCGCTCGCTGAGTCAACATTTATAGAGACAAATTGTTGCACCACTAACACGGCCTCTACGATGTATTAATCTTGAGCTACGCCGCTACGCCGTAGCCAGGGGACGCCACCCCGGGCGACACTTAACTAAATGTTTTACGGTAAAAGCTCCCTCTACGAAATCAAGCTTTTTAAGGATTCGTATTGATTTGGGGTAACGTCACATTCAAATTCTTTCTTATCCTTACGTGCCGTGTTTCCACGGCGCAGGTACTTTACGCTATCTCAATATATATTTACAAGGAATTTCAATAGCTTTGTAAAGTGTAATAAAATCACAGGCATAAAAGAGTCACTTCTAAAACTTTCAATATTATGGTTGATTTTAAATTGTAGCTTTCATTCATCATTAATAAAACTCACTCATTACGTAACTGTTCTACTAGACTGACGGGACACGCTAAAGTTAAATGCTCGTTTATGATACGTCATACTAATAAAAGCTTTGACCTCCTTGAATAAACGACAGTTATTTGATACGTGGTATTACTTTGGTATTAGGTATTATTTATTATTTTATTTTCACGGATCAATTTATTGATGACCGTATATTATTGATTGAGCTTTTCAAACTCATTGGCTGAGTGTCGTAAGTGGTACCTATATATTGAACATACGACCTTTACTTTTAAAATGTATATCGATTTGTATTTAAAATATGTTTTCCAATAGCTGGGTGTAAATAAAACAGCACGTACCTGTTTTCATTAAGCGATGTTAGCCGAGTAGTTAAAAGACTTCTCCTACTCGGGGGGTCCGGTGTTCAAATCCCTGGGCACGCACTTCTTGACCTGACTTTTATAAGTTATGTGCGTTTAAGCAATTGAATATCATCTGCTTTAACGGTGAAGGAAAACACCGTGAGGCAACCCTCGTGCTAAAAGTTGAGTATTATTTTAGAAGTGCCACAATTTTGTTATCAACGTGAATGCTATCCAATTGCGACGTAGAGTCGCCGCAGTTATGAAAGCAAGACACCAGTCCAGCGCCGATTAGTTTTAAGGTAAAAAGATTACGACGTTGATCTTTTAATCTATTTAGGTACGCAAAAATATCGGCGTCCGTTAGATCAATCGCCAAAATGTGTAGCTCTTCGCTCGTCGGTGGACGAAGCCCCTTACAGAGCAAGATCCCTAGAGGAGAATGTAGTTGTTTATGCAGCGCGGGGTCCGTGACAGTGGTGGCTAAACGTTGCGCTGACGGTGACTAATGACTAATGCACTAATAGTCGTGTCGCATTCGCCGCCGCGCACACCATATATCATGCGAGGGAAATGGGGAGAAACCTATCACTCCCCAACGTGATAAGGTCAAGAATTGGCTGAGGTAGAGGATTTGGAAGAAATAAACTCGTTTCTGACGCATCAAATACAACTGTCTGTCGGAGGTTGTGAGAATGATACTTTATTGTTTGGTATGCCATCGAATTCGTAAACATAAGACTACTAGTGTTAGTGTTAAAATACGTTATCTTATCTTACCTTACCAATTAATAAAATTGAAGTGTTTGCCTGTGATATTAAAAATTAAGGTCAATTATTAAATGGAATACGCTATTTACACTATTAATATGACCACTAAACATAATATGCCCTTTTTTTAATTTTTTTGTGTCAATCTGCGAAAAGGTTCCGAAATCATTGAACGTATTTTGATGAAATTTGCACATATAATAGAAGGTGCAGTTTTTGATAGAGAAAAAGGGCGAAAACAATTTTTGACAATTATATCTGTCAAAAATTACGTGCAATAAAATTAAAATATGTATTAAGTATCCGTAGTTGTATTGTCACCAATGATATTGAAGCACATTTTTCAAACGTCTACAAAGACTATCTTTGAAAATATTAGAATGTGCAAGTGAGAGAGATGTGAAATGTGATAGTCCTCTTAAGGCCCCGCTAATGAAAGCTTGAAGATATATACTGTTGGCGGCACAATTTAACACACCCATGAGCCGACTACAAACATTTATCTGCCAAATAAATGTTTGCCCCGACCGGGGATCGACCCCGGGACCCACGGCTCGTCAGTCAGGGTCATTATGGCTAGTGAGAATAAAGTTGCGCGTTGGTACGCGCCACTGAGTCGTCAACAAACAACTTTATCACTATACTAAGCCTTCACAGTTTGCGTAAAATAAATACAGATTTTGGTTTGACATAATTTTGAAATATCACAGCAATATTAATTATTTACTCTATCGTTTGTTGTTCACTGATTTAAGAACTTTATTTTCTTCATTGGTATTATTCGTACCCCGGTTACAACTTTAGAATATTTTTAACTTCCCAAAATTCAACATATCCCAACTAAAGCAATTCGTATGGATTTGGTTCCGATTTTTGATACTTAATGCTTGCACATTCGCAATTCCGTTTCCATCTTCGCCTTAGTAATATACTTCGATACAAGTACATGGCACAAGGGTTGTCACGAGGGCGTTAATTTGCTAAGACCCGGGGCGTTAATGAAAGCTTCGTCTCACCGCTGATCCCGATCCCTGTCCGATAAACGGGAGCAAGAATTTCGCAGGAAATTGCCCTTTTCAGGCAACACCTCGTGCACGACCAAGTTTTAGAGTCGTTGACACGTATAGAAATATTAATTTATTATTTCTTAGGTGCTCGCATTCCCATTATGTAAGAATGTCTATTAATGAGGAAAAAACACAATTAATCGATAAAATATGTGTATACAGGCCCAAACACAAACTAACTCATTCGTGCTGCAGTTATCCCAAAACAAGGCTTAATCTCGACTAAGCCTAGCTGTTTTCCATTTTACGGTGCCATTCACTAAGCACACGACGAATGCCCAAAAATGTATGTGGTCCGGTGCCTAACAGCTGACGCCATCATTGTCGTTGACCCTCTGCCGACCAATTTATAAGAAAATGTAAGAAAACTTCAATTAGTTCCAATATTGACCACCGGGTCATGTAAGTTGGGGCCACTATATCATTTTAATTGAAAAGGAATTGACATTTCTTGTTAGAAGTGACAAGTAAAGTCGAGGCTGTGGTCGAGGCTGTTGACTTAGCGAATAGCATAGCTATGGCTTAAAACTCATGACGGTTGGGCGCTTGCGCATATTCAATTCTATAACTCTAATTTTTAAGAGCCTATTATCCAGACGGACAATACTTTGATAATATACAAGGGATTAAATGTTGCAGGGGACTTAAAATACATTTATGTGTTACTTAAATCTTCTTATGAAACATAAATATTTATGAACGTGGAACTAAATAATGCTGTTCGTTGAGGAGTATTTTCTCTAGATTTGAGTCAAGCGTACACATTGTCGTACCTATATGTGTTGAAATAATAGTTCGTTTGCTCATAAGAATCCTTAAATGCCCCATAAGGCCACCTTATTCTCAAATAAATGTATTCTCAGAAGAGCTGATCTATTGTACAAAACTACCTTGCAAGATTTTACGTAAACAATTTCTTTTTAATTAACCTGGAAAACAATGGTTCCGTGAAATAACGCTACAACAACAACAAATTAAGCTACTACTTGTCAAATAAAACAGTAATGTCTTATTAAAATAATTGTACCATACAGTCAGTAGGTTACGTATCCATTACAAGCGAAGCTCTTAATGAGTGTCGTTTCATAAAACGTGTTTTCCCCACACGCCGACCGCCTCGTGATATTGAGAGAGAGCGATCGATTCCACGGGAATCACTCCGCTTTGAAACTAATTTGATTTTAGCATATTAAGGGATGGGGGAACGAGTCGAACGAGTGTAAGGAGCGCGTCTTGGCCCACCCCGTAATAACGAAAATGATGTAAGGTGTGCCCTTAATATCCATCACACGTCCCCGTATTTGCTTATCTATGAAAACACGGAAGTGTAAAAATCGTCAGCGGCTACAGAGGGTTACGTCGTGCGCCCTAAGTCTCTTGTGTTTAGCGCGAAGTACTTAAGATTATTAATTCACGAACATGACGTCGCTTTTCAACATACGGGATAACGTATGGTAAGGTTTGAATTATTACACTCATCTTTCGCATGTGGTCTGGTGATGTGTGTCGCGATGTGGATCGTTATCTTTTAATCATACTTAAGTGAGATTGGAAGTTACACTTGTATCTTGAAATGTCTATTAGAAAGATATCCTATAAATTAAATTCGTAGGTAGGTACTCGTGGGATCGTCCTGTTTACTTATGAATATCTTATAGGGCTTCATACAAAGGATTTCCATTATAACAAAAACTGTGATGTACCATTATGTATAATATAAAAATAAACAAACGTAAGCCTACAGTCCGTCAGTGTTATAATGATGGATGCGGTCATTCTTGGATCCTTTAGTGAAAAAGGTGACTACCATTCAGAATCGCAAAATTATTTTACATTACATTACGTGTTTTATCATGTGCATTTTAATTGTATTTGGAATTATGTGAATTACAATTCACACCGACAATGTTTATCAGATCCAGTTACGCAACGAATCCGGGTCGCGCAATGGCAACAAACTCATTTAACTTTTTGCGAGTCTCCGTTCAAAAATTCTGCTCTAAATATTTCGCCGCTTCGATTTTATTGTCTTCCGGTGTCCTCCTTTCACGATACATTTGTTTTATTTATTACAATTCGGAGATTAAGGGAGGTTCCAAACTCCAACCGCCAGCGTTATCTGTGTACCTATCTTAGAAGTTGGTTATTGGAGTATTTTGTATCGGTCCAAAAACCACACGTTTTGCAATGTCTAGAATTTTCCATAAAAAGTATTGATAATTTTTCTAATTCTTAATAAATAGAATTGTAAAGATCTGACCTATCGTTAAGCAGCGCATGTAACATGCCTCAGTTACCAAATATTGCATTCATTCACGAAAGTGCCAAACAAATTTTTACAATAGTTAAATTGGCGTAAATTCAGTTAGGTTTTAGCCAACTGCTTAATTGTTACCCACAGCTTTAAAATTAGCTGAATATTGAAACATATCAGATTATCTTTAATTTGCTGTACCTATAGATTTCATACCTCTACTACTTAAACTATATACATTCATTCAACCTAATTCACACCAAACTTCTAACGAATTCTTAGGCAGTTAAAAACTTGGTTTCTTTCTAAGTGAAAACATGATTTTTTTTATATCAGTTTTCTCTAACTAACCCTTCACATATATCCCAATTTGTAGTTGCTACAGCGTAGCCTGACTACAAAGGTGGGATGCAGTACAATCAAATAGTACCAAGAGTCGCAGGAAATAGCGGAGGGTAGATACGCGAACGCAAATGTTGCCGGCCTCTGAAAAGCTCTCAATCGGATGCCGCGCTACATAAATAAGACTGGATGAAGGTGTCCTTATCTGTGGACGTCGAGACTTACCTTTGAATGTAGCGGGCTACAGTGCAAGGTGGCTGCCGTGGCTATAAAATTTAAAGTACAACTTATCTTTTTAAGCGTCATGTTCACCACTCACTCTGCATTCGAAGTCCAAGAAAGGCAACCACCGTTCGCGCAGTAGTCGAGAGTCGACCATAATCATTAAGAAAAACATATATATGAATTTGCATGACAGGAACACATTTTTTTCAAATTGATAACATTATAGCTAGTCAACAGCGACCAAACAAAAAAAAGGAAATCTGTTGACAAACACTAAAGAAGAAGGTAGG
>DWLO01003173.1:0-11324 GCA_018245335.1 Dalla quadristriga | reverse complement strand
TAATTCTGGATAGATGAAGTAACATACGAGTAATATAGGGAGTAAATAATTTAAAACATTACATTACGTTTTAGGAGAACATTCTGAGTAATACTGAAGTGGCCGTGGACGGCAGATGATCACCGATTTATTATACGCGGTATATTGTAATGGTATAAAAAAAGATGACTCTGCTTGCACGAACCTACCAGTAGACACAGTGGATCTGTTGATCCGTCAGTAGCTCCAGTTACTATTTGAAATAATTCCAATATCACGAGTATCTGCATTAGAGTCTCCCTTGTACAAATGTGCTATGTAGATATCCGCGTATTTATGTTGCGAATTCCCAAGTCGAGAGTTAAAACAATAAATCTGGACGAAGCCCCCGTAGTATTTGCCTTGCAATCACGTCGCTATTCTAGTTACATAATCCCCTTTTGCAGCGCGAAGCGAAAAAGCTGCGCTTAAAAACTCCATTATGGGGCGGCATTCGTTTCGCAGTGTCGCAATACGCGTTAGCCGACAAAATGAGAGCGTCGTAGCTAGTTACGGAAATAAGAGCCGTTATTATGAATCGCGAGGATGGGCGGAACAGGTAAACGCCGCTGTTTGCATTACACGCCCGACCCTCAGCTAGATTTGTGACATCCGCCTTAACTTGGGCGGCGTGTGCTATCTCGCAAAAAGTTTTGTGAATTAGCACCTGGGATACGCTAGTTATTTGGAAAGACAGTAACAGGCACAGTGGCATGTAATTGTCCAGTTTATCCTTATCGTTAATTTTTTGTGATTAAAATGTAGTGAATTAGAAAAGGTAGATAACGACAAAACAAATTACTTACCAGAAAAAATAAATTAAATAAAAGCCGTTTGAATTAATCGCAAGAGAGGGTAGAAAGGTAAAAATCGCTATTTGAATTTACGCAGCCCATCGCCTGTCTAGATTTGTGACATCCGTTTTACGTTACTTTCGGTACGCCTAGGTTTTTGCTTAATCTTAAAACCAGCTTTAAATCACCCAATATAGCGATATGATGAAAAGGTATTCGTATAATGAACTTAAAAAATTATAAAATGAAAATAAGCATTAACGTGCCAACTTAAATGAAATAATATCAGTTTCCATAATTCGTAAATCAGACAGGTAAACACGGCTATTTACATTAACCTATCATAGACATACCGGGCACAATGGCTGTCAGTCAATATGCGCTTTCTTGTAATATCTACCAAATAATTAGACGAGATATAATTATTAAACGAATTTCATTATTTTTTAAGCTAAATAAAATATGATTGTGAGAATGAGCGGGACAGGTAAACACCGTTATTTGCACTACACCCGTCCAGCCGTTGGCTAGAATTGTCATATCCGCCCTAAGTTAGATTGTTTGCCCTTTCTAAAATAAATATAAATGTGCACTGTATTTTAATCTGTGAGAATACAGCAGGGTTAGCTGGTAGATAATGCCAGTAGGCATTAAATCCGCCCTTTGTAAAGCCTAGTTTTATGGTCTTTTACAAGAAAGACTATTAATTTATCTTTATTTAAATACATATAGCAACATAATATTTTGTTCAACCGCACTTATTTCTTAAAATTAATAACGTTACGTCTGCTTGTATTTGAGTATGTATGTCCTTAAGTCGTTTTTTGTCGATTAATACTATAATTTAATAGTATTTATCTTCTGTTTTTAAATCTTTATTTGATTAAAGGGTTTTTCTCAATATTTTATATTCTGTTAGGATAATGTATATTAAGCCGGCTGAATCGGTCGGATTGCTTTATAAAATTCTGCCAGCCATATTTTAAACTCCGTCCGTTGCAAACTGGCCGCAATAGGTCGAGACACGTGAGGCATGACGCCCCGTGTCATATGGGGGCAGACCAAGTGTATGTTTGTATGTGCGCAGTAAGTTAATAAAAAATTTCATAACATAGCATTGAGAACATGTAAGTCCATTATGTCATGCTATCATAATATAATCATCTATAGAGAACGATACATGTTAAATAACAATAATTAATCACAATGAAAAGAAAGATGCATACCTATCTATATTTATTTATGTGATGAGAATAGCAAACGGGCATGCATGCAGTCCTACCATCCACTGCGCCCATGGACATCAGTGACAAACCACGAATAGGATTATTTATGCTAGGGACTGTTATCTAGTGAGATAAAACTGTTAGTATTAGGTGTTATTAGAAATATTGAATTTGATATCCCGGGAGCACCTTTTCATGACATGAAATTCTAAGAAGAACGTTTACCCGTATTCAAAAATAAACATAATATAATGATCTATAGAGAAAAAAAAAGAGTTAAATTTTTTTTACATATCACTGTCAAAAGAAAGACGATGTTAAATTAAGTATTCTCCAGTGTAGAGCTAGTGCCCACGGCGGTAACCTGAGTACCTTTTCATGACTTGAAATTCTAAGAAGTAAATATACCCGTATTCAAAAGATGCGAAGTTTCGAGACAGTTTAAGCATTAGAAGCAAACAAAAATATATAAATCACGACAGGTGGCTTGGAGACTAGGTACATTAAAGACATCAATAGATATAGGAACTACATACTTAAAAACCAATAACTTGACATACCTACTACTGAAATTGGTTTTGTCTGGAAGGTAAATTAAGATTTTAAAAACAATATTATCTTGTCTACTTAACATTATATCAACGACGATCAAATCAAAATTTTCGACAATATTGCCTTCATTTTCATATGTAAATAAATTTTCTTATAAACCAATCGGGGAGATAACTGGATTCTCTAATTTAATTCGCTTTTCTTTTCTTACTTTAATATTAAGCATACCTAAATGTTATACAATCAAGCCTAATTAATTAATCATGAGATTTACTCTAATGATTAATTACATGTGAAATCCTGGTAATGCGTTGGAATGGCAATATTGTAGATGTTGATATACTGATTACAAAGTTTAATATGAAGAAAATTTACTTACAAAGTAACAGTTACGTTTAATTTAGAAAAATCATCATAAGGAATTTCTTCAAGGTTATAAAGCATCACGAGAAACAAAAAATCTAGTATATTATACAAAAGATTTTTTCCGTATACCGTCAGTTTTCTAGTTATGTACCGATAGACACAGCAGTTACAGTCCAAAGAAGAGAAATTGCGACAAGAAAAGAAAGAAAGAGAAGGGATATAGCATATATGTGAAGTATATCCACATTATTGTAAAAAAAACACTTCGCAAACTTTGTGTACACAAAATTCACAAATCTCGAAGTATGACAAAAGCATGCGTAGGCCTTAGCGTTTCCAACTTCCCGAAGGGCACGGGGACGTTATTTTGGGGGCGCCTCTGAAAGGCAAGGTGTGTTGGCTGGGGCCCAGGGGAATTCAGGCCGTTTTAAAGCCGGTAATTTGATGTGAGGCTTTCGAGATTTTTCCATCTTCCTGGGATCGTTCGGGGAACGGGCGGATTAGGCCACGCACGCCACGGCGAGGGCGGCGACGCGCCAGATTAATGTAGCGAGCTTTGCGCCACATTTAAAATGTCACGTTCCATTTTTCCAGCCAACACGGCCGGCGACCGACCCGAACTGTTAATATTTCCGACTTCCAATTGATACGCACACCCCACTTACGAACTGAAAAGAAATGTAATGTCGCGCACCCGTCGCGTTAAGATTTCACCTTGATATGGAACAATTGCCTCATACACGTGACAAGGTTCGCTTAAACACATTAAAGTTCCATGACAATTGACCAAATAAACTTGAAAAACTAATAGAGGGCATGCGTCTACGGCACACAAATGGGCATGACGTAGTTACCTAAAGCGTAGCCGCCATGGAAACGAGGCGTAGGAAAAAAGGCAAAGTCGTAAAACTGGCGCCCACCAATCACCAAATAAGGTCGGCGCGGCACCGACGAGCTACGCGCTCTCGTCCTTGACTCCCGGCCAAATGACACTCGTAAGTAAGTTGGCCCATGGGCGCGGACTGTTGGCTGATCGATAAACAAGACGGAATAGATGAACCTAACCACCGTGTGCACGCTAAGTTATTAACTCGTCATTCAGTTTGGACATGAAACCGTAAAAGTCTCGAACAAAACGTACAACGACAACAATTGCTAAATGTCAAGTGAAATATTGTTTTACTATTGAAATATTGTTTATCTTCCCAACAAAATTGAATCTTCTACATTGAATTGTAAATTATTTCATTGTTGACTTCTTTTATCTTGCATACATTTAATTTAAATTAGTGGTGCAAATGAAGGTTTGGCACACTTACTTAATGATATTCGAAAAGTTTTGGTGTAGCTACTTGAGAGGAATCTACGCTGAATTAGCTCAAATAGCGAAGTGGCATTATGATAAGTAGTCACTTCCTTTCCTATAATCAGCCTAAAGAAACTTTTGATTTGGTGTTGTTGCTTGGAAAATAGTAGAAAAGAGAAAAGATAATCGAAGTTCTTTGAAAATAATATTATCGTCAACAAGTTCGCCAACCCATTCCCGACAACTTATGATCTCAAAATGTGACTGTATCTATAAGCACGTATAACCACGCAGTCAACATTACTGAATGAATCACAGAAAAATCTGCATTGCACTGAAAATTATCGCGGAATCATTTAAATTCTCATTAAATTGAAAGTTGAGCTTTTGGAAAGTGTATCGCAATTAATCTTCCTATTAACATAAATGTACCTATACATCATTTTTAATATGACTTTGCTGGAAACATTTTATTGAAATCAAGGAAATATTTGCTTGAATATTTATCAGATTCTCGCAAATATACGTATTCAATTGCCTTTTGAGTATAATTTACGCAAACACCAATAAACATTAGCTTCAAAGAAAAGTAGCTTATACAACATCAAACGGCCCGTCGCCCCGTCTGTCTGTTGGGATCGAGCGATGATTGTTTATTTGCACGACATGTAACCATGGGATTAGTATTCGCCGGCTGTCGTTGTACTCAAGTTCAATGGCAAGAGCCCACGTGCCCGCTCCGCCTGCACCAAGGTGACTGACTCTTTACGTCTCTAATTATGACATATACGGTTAACGGTAATTAACCGCCTACGTAGGCCGTCTACCATTCGCAAGGTCTAAGTACACTGTGCGAAACTGTGGCCTGATAACGTTGAATTTGAAATCAATTTTTAATATCATCGAAACATACAAACAAGTATTCGGATTACCTACTTGTACCTTTGTTACGAGTTTTCTATAACGTTAACTACTATGTCGATGTACTATGCCCAACGCTCTCCAACTTAAACCAACGTAACTAAGTCAAATGTATACACACATAGTTCAAATGACATCAAACTTACAGATAATACATTAGCTATTATAGTTATGGAAATTCGGTGTGACATTTTACAACATATGTTTTATGGATGGACCCGGCACTTAGTATATCAACATCAACCCCGAGACCCTGACAGCGCGCCAAAAGGGGGTTAATTGACAGACGTCATTGATTCTGACTCACAGGAGTGGCGAGAGCTAATCAATGATTCAGTGATCGATAAGCGAACAAAGCGCATTAGTGAAGCGATCGCTAAACGTCCACTTCGACGGTGAGTAAACAAGAAAGCGTAATCTGGCGGGCGGCACTCAGCGCGCGCCGCAAGCTCCACACTCTAATTGCAGGCCAACTAATCTGTTTGTGAACGCATCGCATTACCGATTTGGGTGGCACTGCCAATCGATTGCTCAGCCAACAAAAGGTGCTAATGAACTAAGAACACCTCCAAGTCCTTTTCACGCCCCCGTTTCAGTCCTTTCCTAGCATTTCACAACAAATTAAGCGTCGAGTATTCAGCGGGCAACGGCCTCACAATAAACAATAAAGAAAGTTGACTGGGATCAAGTTTGTTTATTTTGATACAGTAATAAGGCTTCCTAAGCAATTATGTCAGCAAAAACGTCACGTAAAAAAGACAACTCACAGGCTATTTACATCGATGATTCCACCGAATACTAAAATGCTATGGCCGAATTATATTTTTGATTTATATTGTGATGAAAGATAAATTTTAAAGCAACTTTTGATGTAACGGCTATCTAGTTAGGAACATGAGATTTATGTTTTAAAAGAAAAGTACCTACAGTAAAGTTTTCGACCTTACTGTTCAACAAGCTTTTCATTACTCCGGTATTTACTGAACTTGAACCGGTTTTTGTCGAAACATTAAGAGTTTATATTTTGATTTTGTTTGGACACCAAAAGTTTACAAGATTAGGTATGTAAATGCCAACCGTAGCCGGCCGTAGAACAATAGCCAATTAAGAATAGCTTTGATTTACTTCTCTTACATTCATCAAGAATTTATTTGTATCAAAATTTAATTAAATCACGCTGAGGTACGGCTGACTACGAAATCATTAAGTAGATTGTAATAGATCCTGCTAGTGAGATATTATGTTGTTTTAGTTTCAAAACGTGAAACCCGATAGGTAAATTACATTAATTATGTAAAATATTATGCAAAACATATGTGCAGTGTGTAAATGATCTTTAAATCAGAATCATTGAATCAAGGACATTTATTTTAAAGGAAAACATAGCCAGCAAAATTACACGCCTATTGGATTTAACGATAAAGTCGATGAGTAAGCCAGTTTACAATATTTTACATCGCATTGTGATCAGCGCTGCGTATCGTCGGACAATGTTTCTGCAAAATTTTGTCGATAGATTTATTCCCTAAGAAGCAAGTCCCCGATGGTTCTGTGGACAAAATTATACGCTGAGTAATCGCACGAGCCTGTTGCCCGTTCGTTCGTTCTATTATTTTGTTTTCCCTGGAAATCTTTTTAACTGTTTGTATATAATACACAGAAACATTGCAACGCACAACGAAGTTTTATTGAGGGTGTTAATATCAATTTGAGTTCTTTCTCAACAAAAAGGCAACTGACGAAGCAAGCTGGATATATCTATTCGATACGTTTACGGGCGTGTTAACGCTACAATCGGATCTGTCTAATGGAGTAGAGGATTCCAATGGAAGCAATTCAACCTGATCGATATTGTTATACGGTCCGACTGGCCTTCATATTCGTAATAGTCCAAAAGTGTGACTCAAGCAGTATATTGCAACATGTTACCGTGACCACTTCGAACCTATTGGTCTTTTCTTAGCATGGACGTGTTTAAAGTCAAAGCCTTCAGTTTCTGTTACGCAACCACAAGATCTGGCGTCAGCTCTGTCTTTACGTATTCATTGTATTAATACATCTTAATGGTTTAAGTAGGCCAGTTTTATTTTTAACAAAATGTTTTAGAAGCCTCCATTTTATGACGTTACTATTTTATAAGAGGTTGCAAACAATGGCTTGCGTTAACTAGAAAGTGAACTAGCCGTGCTGTCTGGCCTTTCTGATCGTATCAGTCTGGGGCTCGTTAGTCTGTTCATTATACTCTCAATCACAATTAGATCCAAGTACCTATATAATATTAATGCACTAGACAATTAAACCACCTACAGTTCCACCTACTTGCGCTTAACCGGACTATCACATTTCGCATCTCACTCGCTCGCACAATCTAACATGTTCAATGATTGTAAAAGTGTAAATAAATAAAATAATAATAAATAGACGTTTAAAAAATGTGCTTTGATATTATTGTTCACAGTAAAATTACGGACATTTAAGACATACATATTTTCTTTTCCCATATTTTTTACAGAAAAAAATGGCATCATGGCATCATGGTTTTCACCCTTTTTTTCTATCAAAAACTAGGTATATGTAAATTATAATATGTCTAAAATGTCCCTAATCTTTTTGTTAACAACGATAAAGAAGCATATTTTTCAAAAGTCTACCTATACTTTTACAAACATTGAAGATGTTAGAATGTACGAGCGAGTGATGCAAAATGTGAGGCTTTCTAAGTAATATGTAGTATGTTCCCGAAGTGTTCGTAGAAGTTGATCCAATAAAACATGAATTTTTACTTTTCGCAAAAGAGTTCATATTATTATATCTCATCCTGGACGCTGTCTTTTAATTCGGACTCCTTTTATGACCTTTGCGGCCACCTGCAATAAATAGTTACGGAAAAATGGACATCTGCTCCTCCGGAAAAAGAATCCCTCCTTGGAAGTTGAAGTAAAAGGACGAAATTTACGATCCGTGTAACCGTGGGCAGGCGGTCGTCGCCCACGAGGCGCATGCAAATGGCCCGATTGTGGCGTAGTGCCGCGCCCGCTGAGGCCGGGAAGATAGTGGAGACACCTCGCCGTACTTGACCGCTCCGTGCGCACTGGCGCACTTAGCACGGCTTAACGTCCTTCGGCGTCAGATCTATCATAGACGTACGTCATAGATGGAGCGAAGGCACATTTGAAATGACTATGGGAAAAAGACAATACGTATAAATTGCATTATTAAGTAGAATTAACAAAAGTAGAAAAATCATTTATTCGTGGAGCAGTCAATTAGCTAATGCACAGAAGAATTATTGTAGAAAATAATAAGTTACAATTAGGCTTAACCTAGACTGGTGTTTGTTAGCAAATCCGCCGATTATGAAGCAAGCTCTATGAAAACTAGTATTTAGTTTTTTGGTTAGAAGTGAATAAATACGTGTATTTGATTTTGGAAAATCAACACCGAAGGGGATAAAATAGGGGATGAAAGTTTGTTTAAAAATCCGCCGATTTAGACGCAAGCACTTTAAAATTAGTAAATATTTCGCTTACTGGTTAAAATTTAAGTTACTTACGGGCTTGCAAAATTGGTGATTAAACATATTTGAGATTTTTTCAGAAAGGTATGTAATTAAAGAAAACAAAAATAATAACAAATTGATCGTGTTTTTTGTGTTTTCCATAGTTGTAATTAATACATTGACAATCAATTATCCCTATCTAATGTAATTGAATTCAAATGATTGTAAATAAGTACTAGTTGTCAATAAATAATTATCAGTTGGAGAATTTTTTGGCTCTTCTAATAACCACTGCTTGTAGTTTAGTTTAAAACCATTTACCGTTTTCGTGGTACACAAAGGTGGTGGCAGCTCGTGCCAGCACTTTGTGGAACTGTATTTGAAATTTCCCTCTGAAAATAGCTGTACTGCTGGAAGATACAGCAACATTACTAGTAGCAATTACTTCACTACTCAATCACTAGGTAATCACTTCTAAACATAATAATAATAAACTCCTATTTTCATTGACAATACAGTGAGGTCAGTTGGAGACTTCGGGAAAGATCTAAAAATAATAGGTTTATGTTTGCAAAACAGAAAGCCAGTATCGCATTTAACGTGCCGTTCATAATTCAGTGCACCCAAAGCGCCACAGAGATAGAGATACAACTGTTCAGTGCACTGCATCAAAGGTATCTAAGTTTATTTGGACGTCCTCTACAAAATTAGTACCTACACTACGAGTCAATATCCGATTGGAAAGTCTGATCGGAGGAATACTTCCAAACTCAGCTAGATTTTTAGTAACATATAAACATGACATTTTTACATCAGAACTAGAGAAAAATAAATTACGAATAAACTATGAGTAACTATTTTAGACCAGTGTCTAAAATATACTAATAAGTACATACAAAGTGGAAACTGAGCGATTTTGTTTTCACATACAATCAAGGGTGTATGTTAGGCGATGGTCAGGTACTTTAGGCTAAGATATAAAAACTTATGCCGTCATCCACCCTACCACGCTAGCAAAGTGCGGATTGGCGGACTTCACACACCTTTCAGAACATCATAAAGAGCTCTCAGGATGATCCACGTCATGTTTTCATTCTCCATTAAAGCATATTTAATTGATAATAACTCCAAGAAATCAAAAGGTGCGTGTGCCTAGGGTGCAACTCCGGAACTTGCATAGCATGCATTACAGCATGGCATGAGTGAATGAAAAACAGCCAAAGAGCAGGCTAGAAGTCCTAGCAAGCTCGCGTAAATCTTAACAAAATTATCATAACGCATTTATATCTTAACATACAATGGAATTGCATGGAAGTAATATAACTAGTGAATTCAGTTCTCGTTTCACCCACGCGGCAGACTTCAGGCGCCCCACGCACACACAGGCCGTAGATACGAGCTCCAAGACAGTAGACACAGCAATAATTGAACTCAGGCTCAAATAGACTACCTAGCTTCTTTTCTATCAAAATAGCTCGATAGAACAATCGAAGCGTTTCGTTATATATATCCCTCGTCGATTCGAATACATTCGAATACACGCGATACTACAAATATTCGACACTATTGAAATAGCATTATAACACTGTCAAGGGACCTTAGGAACATATTGATATGTAAGGACAAAACTATCACAACCACTTATTAAAATTAAGTGTAAACGCCAGAAAATAACCATTTCTTACTTAATAGAGTAAAAAATTCAATAAAACAGTATTTACGTCTATGATCAAAGTATAAAATGTACCTAGGTATTAATTTTTGTGCCATGTTATTGAGAATCAGTTCAGCAGAAGTTAAAATATCGCAATATCTCCCTACAAGAACACTGCAAATTCGGACCCGCACTGCTCAGAAGCCTTTGCAAACTTATATTTTAACCATTTAAAACATGATGTTCACCATTGACGTTTATGTTCACAATAAATATTAATTATATTAGCTGTAACAACAGAACACACGGTTCGAATCATTACGCCCGTCTGAGGTGGAAAGTAGAGCGGCAGTACACTTTCTCTCTACCGGCGGCTGTCCATAATCCATTCGGATTACGAACCGACCAACTGACTATATAAGTAAGATTTTTTATGATATATTATGGACGTAGCGAACATGGATGCACTCGAGCTGGTATAAATGCAGCGCACGGGCAACTGCCCAACTGGGCACCCGTTACAAAACGAAGACGATTTAAAATAAAGTTGTTTTATTAATAAGTCGTTCACGTATAAGTTGACTAACCCTTCGCAAAAATTAGGCAAGTATAGAGACAGTGCGTTGCGCTTAAATCCTTCGTGCACTTGATGTACAATTGTACAAGCTTAATAACAAGTGTTATGCAATAAAAATAATGGAAGTAGTGATGCTCATGAAAGTAGGATTGAAGTGAGGTTATCTATGGACTAAAGAAATAACTTGGCTAGTCTTTAAATCACTACTTTGATACGCGCGTTTTTCAGTAAAGTTTTTGTTTGGCATTTAGTTAGTAATAAAACACAGATTTTAGTTCAACAACCAACTCAACAGTTCAACAATCAATTAATTAGATAGCTAAGTTAGTTATGTGCACACCACAAGTCCGAATTGCGCGACAAAGAGGGTCGCACTGAAAACCAGCGGCTGCTGTTTACCGTAGCTACTGC
>DWLO01003172.1:0-11328 GCA_018245335.1 Dalla quadristriga | reverse complement strand
GGAAATCTTCAAAAGATACCCGACCTCTAGGGGAAAGAGGCCGGGTTATGTGAGCTTTTTACTCACTAAAACCCCCTCGACAGCCATCCAGCGCATATGGGAAGGCTCCGGGATCCTATTCGAACCTATTCTAACTCTAACAGTCCTATTCGAAGCTGGTCACAGATGCGTTGCCATCCCTGAGGACTGAGATGGTCGCCTTTTGTTAAGTTTAACCGGCATCCACACCACCAAGTATACTAAAGCAAGTTATTCTTCTATGTAGTAGTTGGATAAGAATAAGTAAGTCGTCAACAACCGAAAAGTTGGTAGTCGAAAGTTCAACCCACCATTTTTTTTCTACGGTGTCATTGATGTTAACACTTCAACAGTGTTTATAATGTTTTACTGTGTACTATTAATAGTTTTGGGGATTTTGTGTAGGTATTTAGTGACATTTTCGGCGAAATACGATATGTAATCAAACAACTAGATTGATATGTTACATTGTCAATAATGAAATGACGGTCTCAAAATATTGCCAGAGTAAGAAATTAGTTCTTATCGAATACTGCAACATGGCTGTTTCCTATACAAGGAACATACTATTATAGAGCTCCTATATTACTGGTCAAACTTTACTATAATTTACGTACCGATGACTTAATAATATTTATCATGCACTTATAATAAGGAAATCATGTGTAAGTCAGAAGCACGGCCAAGTCAGTGAAAAGTCTATTATACATTTAAATGAACACAATTTTAATTAAAAGGTAAATTTTCATGGACATTTTGTTTAAGATTGTCGTTTTTTTAGAAATAAATAATCCTCATGATTAACCCTCTCGAACGTAAGCATTAAGACATGTTTTTTTTCCACATTTGGTGGGCTCGATACACGGATGAAAGCGATTCCTTAAAAACTTTGAATCAAAATGAAGTTTTCTTTCAATAAATTTACCTATGAAATTTACTTTATTTATTTTAAATTTACTTACAATATTCAAGGTACTTTCCTTCCGTGTGGCATAGCCGTGGGCCGCACTCAATGATTCAAGAAGTAGGTAAAAGGATAAGCACTAATTTGCAGATATATATTTTCATTATAGAATTATCATCTAAATATGTATAAAAAATATATCTGTCTCATTCTTACACATCACAATTTGTCCTTGTAGAAAAAGTACTTCAATTCAATTCAACTGTTAACATTTTTCGTAATATCACCCAAGAACCGCCTTGAAGCACGTTTTGAGTCGCCATTTTAGGTTGACAGTCGCTTCGTTGGTTGATTACTCACTACTCGTGGAGTACCTATTCTATTCTATGCGTTTTTCAGTTTCTTTTCAGTTTTAAGTGAATTATTGTGTGGGTTTAGGTAATGTTTGTTTTATTAATAAAGTTAATTTAGCAAAACCTAACATGACAAAGTGTTGCATCAGAGGATGTAATTAATTCTGTTTTGATAACAAAAATAAATAAAATTCTCCGCGAGATTAAGTCAGATTTAAGCGTTACATCACGCGCAGCCTCTTCTTGCGCAAACTTAACCACTTCTTTACTTCGGGGAGAGATAAAGATTTAAACACCTCTGTTCCGTACTGCCAACACATAATATATTAATAAAAAAAAAATCTTAGAACGTAACATCGTCTATCTATAGTATCCAATACTATCGACTATAAAAGCGCATCACTATTTATTTAGTATGGGCCAAGAAACATTTATGTGGGCAGAGTCGGCGCCATATTGGAGAAACACTTAGCTTCATATCACGTGACCTTATTAGATATCCTCTTACTTCTTTAATAATTGGTCGCACTGTATACTATGACAGCTAGAAGATAAAACAGTGAACAAAATGGCGAGCGCAAATTGTCTGAAAGACGCGTTTTGAAGTGTTCATTCAGTTTGCTATATTATGTTTCATCAATCAAAGAAGTTAAATAGACGGGGCATTGCCATCAAATTCGTGATCCATAACTTGTTGGTAACAAGCCAATCAGTCTCACAGAGTATATTGGTCCGTCTAGTGCTGAGTATGATCCCAGAACAATTTGTTCTGAGACTACAAGTATGGCAACATTTATCTGTCACATCGCATCACTATATTTATTTATATTTTGTTTTCAAATTTATTTGGTTGTAGGTTATGTAGGTGAACTTTATTTCAACAAAACAAAGCTATCATAATTATTTTAAGTGATTTTACCTAAATATTAATTTTTAAGTAGAATTCTATCTTGTATGAGATGCCTACCTGGAATCAAATTCAGTCACAGTTGAGACATCCTAATAATCCTGTTGTATTTTTTGATATAACCGTTGGTACGACAGTAAGTATAGTGAAAGACTAATAATAGTAAGCTCCTGTGAATATTAGCTACGTTATAATTGTGGGTTTACGTGTATTTGCAGCTAATTTTTCTGTTGCGATGTATGAGCGTACCTTATCCACCAGTTGGTTTTGATACAAATGAATTGGGGTACATTATCGTGCAAAGAACACACAATAACGCATTTAAAAACTTATTTGTTCAGTTATGTGATGTCTGACAGCAAGTTCTTTTTGTGACGTTTAATTTTGGAAGTTTCGATTTTTTTGATAAGTGTAATCAACTATGAACAATAGAAACCTCAAACAAAATATTTTCAAGTTACCTGACTTTTTAGGAAATAGGCCGGATGATTTTTGAACTATTTGCTGATGTTGTTCCAAAAACAAGTGAGAATTTCAGAGAATTTTGTACTGGAGAATATCGCAGGGATGGAGTCCCTCTTGGTTACAAAGGAGCTACATTCCATAGAGTAATTAAGGATTTTATGATACAAGGTGGAGATTTTGTAAATGTAAGTATTCTATTAACAAACACTGATGTAATTTTACATCTGACCGGTGCATATTTTTTTCTTCAAGAAGTTAGTAAAGTGAGGAACATATTTGCAGTGGTAATCTCTTAGTTTAATATTTTAGGTCAATGTAGTAGATATTGATTTATTATTACATTAACCGATTTGTTTTATTTCTAAAATGAGCAGCTTAATTAAAACTTTAAATATCAATAGAATATCTCTCACACACATGAATGGATTTATGGACACATTAATTAAGAGAACCTAGACAAAACTTTCATTATCTTTCCTAATTCAAAAAAGGTTCCAGCTATCTTCTTACCAATAAGGATGAGAATACATTCACTAATTAAATTTTTGGTGATTGGTAGAATCTATCGCTATTTTACCACTGGCCTGCTATTCATCTTTTATCAAATCACATTAGGTGTGAATAAAAATATAAGATGACACACTCATACCTCAGACAAGCTGAAAGTGGCATGCATACTCTTGGGATAATCTGTGCCCAAAGCTTCACAGATATATTTTGATGAAAAATATTGCAGAATACAATACAATTATAGTAATTTTTGTGAAAGACAACTTTTTCATGATTTTGTAAATTGTTTTTCAGGGTGATGGAACTGGTGTAATGAGTATTTATGGAGGAAGCACATTTGCCGATGAAAATTTTTCTCTCAAACATGACACCCCGGGACTCTTATCAATGGCCAATAGTGGAAAAGACACAAATGGCTGTCAATTCTTCATAACATGTGCAAAATGCAACTTTCTCGATAATAAGCATGTAGTCTTTGGAAGAGTGATTGATGGTTTACTAGTTATGAGAAAAATTGAAAACGTTCCTACAGGTCCAAATAATAAACCTAAAATTCCTGTGACAATAGCACAATGTGGACAAATGTAATAAATATATCTTATTGCATATTGCAATAATGTTTACTTATCTCCCTACAAGAATGAAGCTTTGCTTCATACAATTTACATCTAGTGTTTGTAATAATTAAGTTATAAAATACAGATGATCACTATAAATACACATACACAATGGTAACTTTGCTACTAATTTATAAAATAATTTTTGTCAACTTTTTAATATGTGACTATTTAGAAGTAGATTTCTCGGTTGCATCGATGCTGGACCATATCTTTTGCCAACTTCTTTGATGAATGCTCCTTCCATCTGTCTTGCAACTTGGTCAAAAAATAGGTTTGATAAATTGGAATGAAAGGCAGATTTGAATTCAAACGTGATTTGGAAGTCAACTACACAAGACTGTTGTTCTCTCTTTAGTCCTGGACTAAATCTCCATAGAGTAAGTAAATGGTGAAAAAGCCTGCCATCGGTACATTCTGCTTTAACCATATGTGGTTTAACCAATGTGACACTTGAAGTGTAACTTTCATGAATCGGAGGGAAGCCTACAATCAGGTCAGCTTGAAGGTGGCCCAGGCTTCTTTTCAGTACTATGGATTTTTTGCACCAAGGTACAAACTTGTAATAATTTTCTACATCTGATACAACTTCAAACATTTGCTCCATAGTGTGCCTGTAAGTTAACAAAATAAAATTTAAATTAATTTAAAATCTCTATAACCAAAAGGATTTCAGTCAATGCATTAAATAACTTACACACTTTGATCAATAATTATTATTAAATGATATCAGGGTTTCATGAATTTTTGACAGGATACTTACTACACTTCACTGAACTCTTAACATGCGTTGAACAATTATGTTAATGATCATTTTGCCACGACAAGTATTGTCTTGTTATTTTGGGAGAATTTCATTATTTACTTAGATAGGTATTAGGTAAGGAGTAAGTACTTACCTATACCTACATAACTAATTATTAAAATCATGGAAATTATGAAATAATATTCTAATTAATTCAGTACATTATTAATCAGGGAAATTAAAAACTAGTGAGGATGGTGACCATTAGTCAATTATGATATTAGTTTGTTCTTTGCATTATAATCTTAATTGACTAATAGATATAATTGGGTGTAAATTGCAAACTTCAAAGAGATCCGCGCAATTGGAATATGTGCAAAATTCTAGTTGTTTACTTTATGGTATTTATTTAAATATATTATCAGAGATTATCGACTTTAACTTAACACATACCCAACCAGCTGCCTTCCAGTATACTCTCTCCTTCGACTTGCCTCCGGAAAGGTAAAGAATGTTCGCTGCTGCTGTTCGTTTCCATGGCACTGACACTGAAATCTGGCGTCGTCGACACGTCTATTTACGTAATGACCCTGAAACCTTCAAGTGACGGAATGAGAACGAAAAATTAAGTCGCAATATGCACTTAAAATATTATAAGGAAATTTATTTATATAAAATGTCAAAAATATTTACCGAATAATTCTACAGTTTGCGAAAATCACTCTCGATCCCACGGAACTCTTCGATAGAATCATTTTATCGATCGACAAATTAAAGCCTCTTTAGATTATATTGGAAATACATGTTACTGAAATCCCATTGCAACTTTCGTATTATTCAACATAAAATCATTAATAACATCATCTCAACCTAAACCAACCCTTTGCAAAATAATTAGATAGGTGCTATATGTGCCTAGTAAGTATGCACTCATTCTTGCAAAAACTTTGACTTCCGACAGTTGACAGTTCTGACTGACGATGTCTGTCTGACTTTGACAATGTCATAAATGAAGATGAAAAGATTATATTCTACGATCTACGTGAAAAGGGCAGCCCAGAACAAGATTGCGCGCCCAATAAGTCTGCTCGAGATTGGGGGTACGATGCTGGCTATAAAAAGAGAAGGTATCAGGTATTGCAAAAAACAATTGACTAACCTAATGTTATTTTGATGACAAAATAAGTTGTTCGTAACGCCCTGCAACGAAACGATGTATCAGTCGTGTCGTAAGACACTGCCCATGTGCTCACATTGGAGTCTTGTCAATTTTACCCTAAGATCATAAATATGAGGTATGTGCAGGAGTCCCAGGGGATTTTTCTCATCAGTGTACGTTGACGGACAGAAGCAAAAAGTAGACTAAGAGACAGAGAATTCCTCTAGATGCTCTCCCTTGGCGTCCACCGGTATATGCTAGCCATTATGGTGCGGAGTATTTTTTTTCTACGATACTCAATTTGTCATTGTCAATGTCATCATTTATAGTTGTTTAATTCAGTGGCGCCGAGCCGAGCTACCTATTACACTACACATACATCGTGTCGTTCACAGAACATTGTACACCTCGTGCGTGCGCAAGTTCTTAATGCCGTATCTATTCCACGTGGTACCGAATTTTGGTGGTTATTTTGATTCATATCGGTTAGTTTGCGAGAAAAGTAGCGTATTAAATAATGTATTAAGGTGTGGACAGTAAACAGTTTACTTGAAAAATGGGTCGCAAAGCAAAATTCGATGAAGGTATAAAAGTCAAGAAAGGTCCCGGCAGGAAGGCACGTAAGCAACCGGCTCCGGTTTTTAAAAAAGGACTTCGTAAGTATAAAGATCAATAAAATACGTATAATTATTGTATGCTGGATTACCCTTGCCCTAGATATTTCTTATATGACATAAACATTGTATTGTTAGTAAGAGCCGAATTAATCTTTACATAAAGACGCTCTGACTGATTGATTAATAATCGCAGACCCTAAACAAATGGAGCTAGAAACTTGAAATTCGGACAATGGATTCCTTTTATGCCGTCGGCACCCACTGTGGAGGAAGGATTTTTTTTTATACCACCGCCTAAGGAGGTTTAAATAGGGGTTGAAAGATGGTTTGAAAATCCGCCGATTTTGAAATGTAAACTGTTATTTAGCTTTTTGGATACATAGAGAATTTATTAGATAAATATATACGTGTTTCAACGTTTTTGGAAAAGTTATTAGTATAATATTTCATTAGTCAAGTGACTTAGGATGCTCTTTAATTGAGGTGGTATCCAGATAGGACTTTATATAGCCCGGTACATTGGCAGGGTGGGCTCCTTGTTCTTATCAGTAAGAAGAATGTTCCAGTCTATGAAAATTAAAAATATATCATTTATTGTTGTTATTATTTATTATTATAATTGTTACAGGCTTTGGCAAACATTACAGACATTATCCAAAGATTTTGTCAAGCTTCCCTTGTCGTACTGTGAAACACTGAAAGGTGTACATAACATTATCAATTGTGAGATTCCAAGCCACCAAGCCGTTGAGCAAAGTCACAGCTTAATCCGAGGAGACTCCTTTACAAATATAAGCTTTTCGATGTTGAGACTAATCATCAAAGACATTAAATTCGATTATATTCTCGGGATCAATGAGTAGAGCTTATTAAAACCACTAAGGTCGACATTAAAATAGTTTTTCGATTCTGTATACAGGGTGAATTTTAGCTCATCCCTTCACGAACCCGGAACACCACTACGATGGATTCATAAATTCCAATAATTTATTCAACTTTTAAGGGAGCCCTACATTAAAAAACACCTATTGGTAAAATTGGTTGTATGAGACTGGTTGCCAATGCCAGCATGTATCACATATAGTAGTTACTTTTTGGCGGTGTCCACTACTTAATTCCCGAAGTAGACCTGTACATAATCATAGATGTTTTCTTGATAATTTATTTTGGATGACTATATTATCTATTTAAAATCTGGCTTAAATTATCATTATGAATGTTACTTGCTTTACATTTATTACAAGAAAATTGTGTAGATGTTGAGAAGTTGTCTCATTCATTAGTGTAACCAATTGAATCCTCATTGAAGCTCATTAATAAGACATAAATAATAATCATAATATATATCTATAGATAATCTTTTGGTTACAGTTGACGACGATAAAGATGAAAAGAAGCTGAGTCATAGACAAAAGCAGAGAGCACAAAGGAGAGCAAAAAAGAAAGCAGAGTTAATTGAAAAGAAAAAGGCTGTCAAAGAGGCTAAGAAAAATGTCTCTAAGCAACAAGAGAAAGAAATCACACAGGATTCAGAAGAGTCTGGGGATGAGAATACCCAAGGTTTGTGCAGTAATTTTATGATATTATATAATCCCGATAAAAATCTATAGCCGTCTCACTATTTACATACATGAAATTGTTGCATCACTGTCACTTTAGAACTCCATTTTCAAGTAAGGATCAATGTAGCATCTGAAGTCTAATCAATGTTTAAATATATATTATTATAAGGATATATGTGTGGGGGGCGTAGATAGTTAATATACATTCATAAAAAAATTATAGGTTTCACTGATGACAACAAAGATTGGTTGAAATTGAAGAAGAAAGTGAAGGGCAAAGCTAAAAAGGAATCTGATATTGATAACGACAATGGTCATGATGAGGGATCTGAAGGGGAAGTTGAGGAAGATAGTGATGATGGGGAAGAAGTTGAACAAGACAGTGATAGCACTGAAGAAGAAGAGAAAGAAGGACAGACGGCACCTCCAAAAAAGAAAAACAGAGAAACATATAAGGTAAACAGTTTAACTATATTATACCCCGTACAAAATGCACACTGGAGCAGTGGAGTATAGTCCAGACCTCCTTAAGTTGTGAGGAGAGACCCGTGCCCTGCAGGGGGCTGTTAATAGATTGCAGCTATACTTTGTAAACACTTAGTAGAGCCTGTATACCAGTCGTTGGTCTCATTTAACTCGTCCTCATTATAAAACCGCAAATGCCACACAAACAAAATTTTGCTCTGTGACAGCCCAAGTGAGAGTATAAAAAAAATATAACGAATATTTCTAAGGGGGGCTGCATACTTTTCAATCCATTTTCGTGTAAGCTATGAAATGTCAAACAAGTTTCTCTTCAATACAATGCAATCATGACGCGCATGCTCGATACAGTGACAGAAAACAGAGTTTTTATGATAATGTTTCGTCAGTGAAACCTCTGAGTAACATACACCTTCCTTTACAATTTTTATTGTACCAATTCACATTCGGCCATTAGTTATTATATATTTATTCCTACTATTTTGTTTTATGTTCGTAAATAATTTACCAATATGCCTCTTACAACTAGTTTTTTAAGTCCTAAAATTGGACTTAATATATTAGTAACTGCTGCAGAGCTCACACCCGGCAGCTTGTTTCAAACTCAACCGATCGTAATAATGTGCGGTCAGGAGTGGAATAGGTGACTTTGCACCTAAAACTTAGGGGCTAACTTCATGCGAAATTCCGTGCTTCTGCTCTCGCAATGCGCTTCCACCATTGTTCGCGTTCCGTCCAAAATAATGCAACTTAATCATTCCGAGTGTTTCTTATTCTAGGTTGGGAAACTGGATGATTTGTTTGTAGATACGGATGAAGAAGATAAAGATGAAGAGAATAGTGAAAAGACAACTTTACCGGACGATATGACTTACAACTCTGACTCGAGTGACGACAACAAAGCTAGCGATGAAGATGGCGACGAGGACGACGATGATATGTTGCCTATTGAAAAAGCAAACATAAAACTAAAGAAAAAACAGAAATTAGAAAAAAAACTAGCAAATGAGGAAATGCAGCTAAATATTTCCAAGCAGGATGTATTTGCTTTCCCTACAGAAGATGAATTGCAGAATCCAACAAGCTTACAGGATATACATCAAAGGATTAAAGACGTTGTAACAGTTTTAGGTGACTTTAGTAGATTAAAAGAAGATTGCAGGTCTCGGTGTGAATATACTGAACTCCTACTAAAAGATCTATGTATGTATTACAGTTATAATGAATTCCTTATGGAGGTGCTAATGCAAATATTTCCCGTGCAGGAATTAGTTGAGTTTTTGGAAGCTAGTGAAGTAGCAAGGCCTATAACTATAAGGACAAATAGTCTTAAGACTAGACGGCGAGATTTGGCACAAGCTCTTATTAATAGAGGAGTCAATTTAGATCCAGTTGGAAAATGGAGTAAAGTGGGGCTTGTAGTGTACAGTTCAACAGTTCCAGTTGGTGCTACACCAGAGTATTTAGCTGGACATTACATTTTACAAGGTGCATCCAGTTTTCTTCCAGTCATGGCATTAGCACCTCAAGAAAATGAGAGAGTTTTGGACATGTGTGCAGCCCCTGGAGGCAAAGCATCTCATATTGCAGCTATTATGAAGAATACTGGTGCTCTTTTTGCTAATGATGCTAATAAGGAGCGAACTAAAGCTGTAGTTGGTAATTTTCACAGACTGGGTGTTGTCAACGCAGTAGTTTGTAATTACGACGGCCGGCAGTTCCCGGATGTCATAAAAGGGTTTGACAGAGTTCTTTTAGATGCTCCTTGTACTGGTACTGGAGTAATAGCTAAGGACCCAAGTGTCAAAACTACAAAAGATCAGAAAGACATACAAAGGTGCTTTAATCTGCAAAGGCAGCTTCTTCTTGCCGCAATTGACTGTTGCAATGCTAAATCTAGCACAGGTGGTTACATAGTATATTCCACTTGCTCTATTTTGCCGGAAGAGAATGAGTGGGTGGTAAACTATGCTTTGAAGAGACGGAATGTTAAGCTAGTACCAACTGGTCTTGATTTTGGAACGGAAGGATTTGTCAAGTACAGGCATCATAGATTCCATCCTTCCCTGAAGTTAACTAGAAGATTCTATCCTCATACACATAATATGGATGGCTTCTATGTGGCTAAACTTAAGAAGTTCTCAAATGTTGTTGTAAGTATCAAAATCACTGTGATTGTAACTCCACTTATTATTAACAATAAAAAAACTTTTTTAATATACTTACATACTTATATGTGATTTCCAACTTAAAGTTATATTTTTAACTTACAGCCGGAAGCAGTAAAAGATGAAGATGATGAAGAAGTGAGCCCAGAGCAGAATGATTCTAAACAAAATGGAGATGCCACATCCGAAGAACAATTTAAATTAGAAAAGGGTCCAGTTAAACGAACTGCCAATACTGATTCATCTGAACCGCAGAACAAAAAGAATAAACCTACTGTGCAAATAAGGTAACTTTTTATATTCGTTTTTTTAAAGTTATTTACAACATTTAGTACATGATTCAGCCGCATGCTTACATGTTAATTATATAATTGAAGGATAAATTAAAGAACCCACAAACATAATTCTAAACAAATCCTTGGGTATTGAACCATCGGATTGACATTTATTAAGGTACATTCATAGAACGGTTTTTAGTGTGTTTTCAATTCCCCTAATTTTCTATTTTCCTAATTTTTGAATAGATATTTCTTGACGAAAAAAACGAAAACACGATTACTTGAAATTTTCAATTTTCTGGCCACCACAATATTTTTACGAATTAATTCACGCGCGCTCACTATAGCCATATCACCATTTTCGTATATGAAATAGTTGCATTACTGTCAACTTACAAAAAAACGGTCATTTAAAAACTCCATAGTCCTCCGTGATTGGTCCGTGATCCGTCCGCTTCATTTTCAAGTGATGATCGATGTATCGCCTTAACGCTCTGTCCACCATCCCGCTATCGCCGTCGCCGTCGCCCTGCCCGTCTCTG
>DWLO01003171.1:0-11333 GCA_018245335.1 Dalla quadristriga | reverse complement strand
TTTACGGTCCTATTCGAGGTTTGTCACAGATGTCATGGGCGGCAGCGGATGGGTGGAGCTGCATGCTCGTTTGCTATGTTATAACCATAAAAAAAAATTACTTATTTTAATACTGTTTCATGACATCCGTCGAGTGTGCCGCCTGTACGTTATGACGAAAGAAATAATTTCATTTCAATAAAATACACGTTTTTTTTCGTCAAATGAAATACTGCAAAAATATACATCAGAGAGTTTCCTAGAACATTATACGTGGTACAATGGTAGCACAGCACAATACTATTCGAAAAATACCTGTATTAGATTAAATCTATTTGTTGCTCATAATTTTCTCCCTCGTGTATGATTTTTTATTTATATTTATTAATAGAAACAAGCAAATTGTCTCGTGTTTAACTACACAAGTCGTTTGTCGTAATGGGCATCGTTTGCGCGATGATAGACATCGATCAATATTGTAATGATAGGGCCTGAATACACACCCTAGAACGAGACTTTTGCTTTTAAAGCGAGACGACATGCTCAAATAAAATATGTAGAAGTATTTATATAGTTAAATATGCGGAGAACAATTTTAAACTTAAGACAAAACTTTAGAACTAAGTTAATAAATACAAATTTCAATAATTCAAATCAATACAAATTTCAATAATTCAAATCAATTTAATTTCAATTCAACCCACCTCAACTTATCCAATCCAATATGATCAAATACAGTACAAGTCAATTTAATTAAGATTCATGACCACATTAAACGCCTTCTACATACGCGGACACAATGACATAATATAATCTACAAGTTGGTTAATTTTTTTTTCAAATATATTATTTTTTAAATTATAAAAATTCTATTTATATTTTATTTCTTTGTATATTAAAATTAAAATATGTCTTAAATGTCCGTTATTTTATCGTCAACAATGATATCGAAGAATATTTTTCGAAATTCAACCTAGGCTTTTCCATCCATCCATCCATCAGCCTTTAGAGGTCCACAGCTAGCTAGGCATTTAGAATCGTTGAAAATGTCAGAATGTGCGAGTGACATAGATGCGAAATGAGAGAGGCCTCTTAACAGAACCATCTCTTACCTTAAACGTTTGAGGCGAGAGCTCATTTCGTATTCATTATTAAGACTACACTCTTATTGACGTCATTTGGGCAAGAAAGTTCCATGAATCGTTATTTCGGCTTTTAAGGAAGTTTGACATGCCGGGTCAATGTCATAGCTTGCTACTAAGAAAAGAAAAGAAAAACGTTTATTATTTACCGTTGGTTTTTCTTCTTTTTTTCCTTCTGAATAAATAGTTCACAACAGTCACCCAATGCGGGTGGGCATACAATTATGTTGTCACTGGTTTGATGAATTTACTTTTATTTTTTAGCATTTAATATCATCAATGTCAAGGCTACATTATAAGTAATTGTATCAGGCGTTACTTTGCGGAAATCCATTGTTATAAAGCTACGTTTAATCTACTTTGCAACAATCATGCATGTGACATAGTGCTCAGAATGCTGGCATCATTGCCTCCCTGGATCACAATATCATATACAAATAAGAGATTCGTCCCTGGCAATACTATCTTTGTGAGAAAAAAAAGCTGCCAGCCGTCTGGTCACCCGAAACAAGCTTGAGTCTGGTCGAGGTGCCTTTAATGAATGATTTCATGTCAGCCAACCATGGACTTGAATGTTTCAACCGCAAGCGCCACACACTCGTCGTTCTTGGAAAGAGAACTGTATTTGCGGCGCTTGAGGAATTGAGCATGATCGCGGCGGCGCAGCCCTATTCCCAGTCTATGATCACATGTGACGTCCTACACTAGAGCGCGACCCAAACGGGACGGCAAAAGTGTCGCTCATCAGGCCTCTTGCCATCGTCTATAAATATACCACGAGGCTCCAATCATGCTGGTGAAGATACCCGCGAATCAAATAGAAGTGACTAGCGTCTCAGGAACAGGATAAGCCATTTCGACCAAACTGATCTACGCCTCCGCCATTTCTGTACATATAAATAACAATTTATTTTCTGTTATTACTGTCAATTTAATATAAGCCTTTGCGATCACGGCAACGATACAATAGAATACGTAACAAAAGGAGTGAAGAAGAAAAAGGGTATACTGAAAAGGACATTTTTTCTTGACATATGACACGAGGATAATTTCCCCTCAAAGAGTCAGCTATAGAAATGCTGAGGTCGCGAGTGGGCTCCCAGTAATATCTTACAATAGAAATTCTCTGTCCAAACCAGCGCGGAATAACAAGGCGGTTCGGCTTAGTCCTCGGGAATAAACGCAATGATATAAATTCCTTCCTTCAATTTTAACTGGAAATATTTCCGGAATTTCCTCTTCTCTGTTCTTATGCCTCCTCTTGTGCTTTTCTCGATAACTTTTTCTTAGCTTCTGATTTAACTAAAAACCATTTTCTATATGAAGTGCACCCTACCTTTATTGATCTATTTTCTTTTACTCTTCACCACAAGGTTGTTTGAAAGAAATCGCTGTTCAGCGATAAGACCGACTTTTGTACCTTCTGTGTATTTTTTACTTTTAGTGTACAATAAAGAGTTAATATGACTATCTGTCTGTATATAGGTGTTATGTTTTAGGGATTTTAGAGATTCCCAAAAAATTACAATTTCCGTAGTTTCGCAGGCTAATTGTATACAATAACATAATCAATTCATCAACCCTTAAAGCCCATTGTTATACAACAAATGCCTCCCCTAGTTGGCGGTGATCCCAGCGCTTCTGAGTCTCTATCGGTTCAGTCCTACTTACGTAACCTTCCTATTACCACTTCAACTTGCTAATTTGCGAGCTATGACGGTAAATTTTGTTTGCCTACAGATTCGCGTTGCGAAATACCGAATATTGCTCTGTCAATAGTCAATAGCATGTTGAGCGACTGAGCTTCCGATTGACGCCATCAGGAAAGATAACTTCATTTTACTTCGACTTTTACGAGCAACACACACTTATTTATTTTATTTATTACTTACTCTTAGCGAATAAATTACTTATGATTCATGTGGGTGATGGGAAAGAGAGATCTCAGAAACCTGACCAAGCAATGCAATAAAAATGTCAGAGTGTTTCTCATGAAAGTGGGAGTGACGGGAGGTTATGAAATAACTATGCTTCGACATGATGATTTTTATAGTGGTTTGGGACTTCGCCCGTTTTCAACCATTAGGTTAGTGTTAGATAACTTTTTCCGCTATCACTTGAAATTCTCTTTGATTTGCTCAAGGTTTTATTTAGCTTGCCGAAAGCGATACCCACGGAAGATAATAACCCTGAATCGATCACTAGACTCAGCTGGGGAATACGCTTTATATTATATTGGGAATATGAAAAAAGAACGATCTTCTTTCATAACAATTTATGATTCGAGTTCTATCTTGAAGAGCGTGTAAAATATAATGAACTGGTTCTATATCCAAAATATCGATACAGACACATTTTCGTGAAATGAAAGTAATATCAGGCGAATTTCAGATTTTAAAGTCGCAAGACCTAATCGCAGCTAATGACTCGACACTGTCTTATTAGACACGATTGCTTTTAACTTTTTTTTCTATCTTATTCCTTGAAGAGATTCAGGAAAATTCATTGGCACCATCAGTTTACTCACTTTGATAAAATATATTATCATTATTTTCGTTTTAAGGTATACAGATTTTTATTTCGTTAAAACTTACCTTAACTTGTTTTTGACGCATGCCATTATCAGGATCTCGCTAATGCTAACATGTTAAATGGTCCCGAAGGAATAGGCAGGGTTACTTGCTAACTAGTTCAACGTGTGGACGGATTAGGAACGTCTACATAATAAATATCTACTTCGAGGATTAATAAAACTGTTTTGTTTGTTCGCAGGAAACATTACCAATGCGGGCGTACAGAAGAAATGTCGGCAATAGGTACTAAGACTGAAATCCTCCCTAGCAGAACCACTCACTAAACCTGCCATGACATCAGAAGAGCCTATCGATGTGGTCGCAAACAAAGCGGACTCGAAAAAGGCGGATGCCAATTTCGCCCACGTCAACACAGAGAACAAAGCTGACAAGCAAACTGAAGAGCAGAAAAGAAGGTTACAGGAACTAACGCGTCTCGTTTATGAACTCCCAGAAGATATTGTGGAGCCAGAATTCCATGAAAACAACAATATGCTTAAAGAAAACCCACCGATTACAATCGTAGAAATAACAGAACAGAATGGTTGTGAAACAGAGCTAGAAAGTGCCAGGCATTGTGATAATGAATACTTTAAAGTAGACGGGTCTAGTCCAGAAGATTTAGGCAATAAGGTCGTATACGACGTGTTAGCAACTAACGAACTGATAATGAAATGCGCTGAGGAGTTTAAGGAAGTAATAGAAAGGACATCACCAGATGATTGTACGGATGAGGATTTGGACGAGTTGAAAAAGCTACTTGATAGCAAACCTAGGTTATTGGAAAGGTATATTAGTGAGTGTGCATCAACAGATGAAGTGAATAGATTACATACGATTACGTCTGGAGGCCCGTTATCACCAAGGCCGGGCCACGAAGCGAGGAGTACTTCGGTCACGTCAGATCTCTTCCAACGATGGCTGTCTTCATCGCCGGTTAAGGTAGGTGATAATGGTTATGTTATTGTCTGTCATGTTTTGTTCGTTTGTTATTATCGATTCACTCTGGGTTTATAAAATAGTAAAATATGCCCCCGTAATCGCACGTCTGGAATCTATCTAATCTTAGCAATAAATACAATTGGAGTGTAAAATTTAATTGAATTGTGTTGTTTTCTGTGTGTCCGCCACCCGCAACAGCGAATTATAGTGGGGTGTGTGTAAGAGTCCTTAAAAGAAAATTAAAGAAAAAAAAATTTAGGCGAATGGAATCCATTTGTTTATAAAAATATTTTGTACGTGACTATAGAATACAGGAGTAACAAAAGGAATAATTCCAACGTGTTTCTTTGACATTGGAGTAACAAAAGGAATGATTCCAACGTGTTTCTTAGACAGGAGTAAATAGGAGTAACAAAAGGAATGATTCCAACGTGTACCTTAGTTCGAGGTCACCGGGTCCCTCATTCTATTGTCGGATAGTTAAAGCCCTTTACAATGCCACATTGTTGCTGGATGCTGTGTAAATTACGTAACGTAGGTATCTTGACGGGCAGCCTATTATAATCATTATTAACTTCAAAAACCACGCTTGTTCAAACATACAACAAATTATAATCTTACGTAATTTTTTTTTTTTTTATGTATCATGTTAAAATTCTTACCCTTGTCGAAATAAAATCAATGAGGATCCACTGAAAATTAGACATGCTGAGTGGATACCCTTTCAGGACTAGGGGCATGACGTGACGATATGCTACAATTAATATAAGTTAAATTAGTAAGGATATTAAAATTATTTTTAGATTCAAATCATTTCTAAAAACTTCTAAACTCATTTCGAACCTAAACTCCTGAATTTCGAGGACCATATGTGAAATTTTAATTCTAGTAAAATATAATTATAATATTTAGGGGGAAAATTTTCGCGAAGTCAAAATTAAATAGTTTGTCGAAAATTTCGTTATACAGTGATACGACATTGTTATCACTGCGTTCAAGTGGCAAAGATAATGTAAAAAGCCTCTCGAGTACTATACTATCGCTTTATTTGCAAACTAGGCTTTGTCTGTAGCTCCACCTGCATCAAATCTGTTTTCCAATACCAACTTTTATCCCTAATACTTCCCCTTTAAGATCTATGTCGTTTTTCAGGGTTTAAGCTTTCTCCATCCCGAATTTCATAAGAATCCGTTTACTAATCTTGCACAAATCTAAAGGTGGTAGAACCTGTATACGGTTCGGCCGGAGGTTACCACCGCCACGCCCATTTCCGCCATGATATTATTGTTTATCGACAATTGTGTTTCGGTCGGAAATGTGTGGATGCCGGTTACACTTATACAAGAGGTGACCACCTTAGTCCTCAGGGCTAGCAACGCATCCGTGGCTAGCTTCGAACAGGAGTATTACTAACCACTAACACCGAATACCAGGACTTACGGTCACTAGCCATCTTTTCCCCTACAGTCCTTATGCTAACGAATACTGATCAGATCAACTAACATTCCTATTATATTCTCATACTAACTGGACTAACACCCCCATTTCCTTATACTGTCCTATTCGAGGTCTTTCGCAGATCTCATGGGCGGCAGCGGATGGGTGGAGCTGCATGCTCGTTTGCTATCTTAATCACATAAAATGGGGGAAAAAACGCTGCGCGGTACGAAACAGTATTATTTTATTATTATTAAATTGCACTATGACTTGCCACTTTAAGCAGCGATTGTATGAGCGTCAATTCGTGAGCCAGCAATCGAAAGTATGCCGCGGTATTATCTCCCTATTACGTCTGCTTTTAGTTCAATTTAAATAATAATTGTAATTTGGATTGTTGTATACCGAACGAAAGCCTTACATTAGAACCGTACACAGGCCTCACCCTCGGTTCCCAATAAACCTATTTTGTACTTGGAATGACTTTTTCCAATCTTCGAGTGAACTGAATTAGGACGGCGCGCAGAGGCTAAGTTGATTCCAATCATAAACCGGAAATTGCCAGATAAGAAATTCTCCTTTCAAATAACCATACAAGTTCCAGTCAATTGGGATGTTGACACTTTGACACCACGCGCAAGACATCATTCCTACAATCGACCTTACAGAATAAGTTTGAAAAAACTATTTTATTTTCGCAATATTTGTGAGATATATTTTTAATCCGAATAAAGTCCAGTCAGTTGACGATATTGACTTATGACGTCACAAGACAATATTCTCATATAAATTGTATGAAGCTATCACGTTTTGACAACTGATAAAAGGTATCTCGTTTGGCTCAACAGTCAGCATCCTTCGGGCTTATACTTGCTGGCTCTGTAGGGCTTTTAGGAGTTTACCAAATAGGCACACTATTGTAGTTACGTAAAGAACGAAACGTAGATACTAAGGTAAAGTATAAACCAATTTTCAAATTTAGTCACCTAGTTTTAGATATCGTATTTTATGCCGTCACTACACGGCACGGCACGGATTTCCTTGTTATGGCAAGAGATGTCAAATTACTTCGCACTTCAAGAAATCGAGCAAGAATTTCTAACCCCGAACCTCTGAATAGCCTTAAACTCTCGGTTACCTTCGCTCTTCCATAATATTAACATCGTATCCGTTATAAGAATTTCTATGTCGTACCAAATAAGTAGGCTTGGAATTGAATTCGCAGACCAGTCCTTTTATAAAGCATCTTCAATGTCCCGAGGGGTCCAGTCTGTCTGGGTTTCAAATCTTTAAGTCATGAATCTTCAAAGAAGGCATAGGAAATACTTTCTACCTACGACTTTTTATGCGGACTTTGGTTGGAAAGGAATAAAAACTTGAAATCGGATTGCGTACTAGTTAATTCCTTTCTAAATTTAAGATCAAAAGTTAGATTTTTAATTTGTTTATCTTAAGTTTAGGTCTCTTAAATTATGTAAGTATTCTTGTTATAGGGCAGTTTTAAATCACCTCCCGTGATTATTAAATTCAAACTCTTTATTACTAACCTTAACAAGGGGTTTTCCTTTAACTCTTGATGTTATCAAAACGTGGGTAGGTTACAAAGAACGTGCAATTAACCTAATTTATAATTTTTATTTGTTTCATGAAATTAACGCAAAACTATAGTGCTGAATTCAACCCTAGTGAACTCACTGAATAGCCAGTGAATTCACTGTCTTGATTAAGTACTAAGTACCTACTTGTGTACAATTTTTCATGCTTAGGTGTAGCTAAATGTAACCTACATGTAATTTATATGTACCTGCCAACTTCAACTCTACCACATTTAAAGAAAAATAATTTAATTAGAATGTTAATTAAAAACATTCTACACAATACTTATATAGTCGTTATAATTAGAAATTGAAACCATACATCATCCCACGCTACTAATGAAAACAATAAACGGGTGAACAGACTAAAAATTATTTTAATTTTCTGTTTTAAGTACAGAAAGAAACACAGATGATTTCTCCCAGCCATTGATGAAATCTAGGTCACAGTATGAAACTTTATTATCGCCCCGCCTGGTCCCGCGGGAAATTCAGCTTTTAAAACCTCCAAGAAGAATTTAATCACGTTTCCTTATACAACAGAGCATAGTTCGTTTACTTTCCATCTCGTAAACCTTAGATCGGATTAGTAAACCTACATGCTCTCTACATGGTAAGTTCAATCAGGAGTAATATACTTCGTACTTTCTACTACATATGACATCTGGTGTTAGCTGTTTACATACGCGGAATTTAATCACGTTTCCTTATACAACAGAGAATAGTTCGTTTACTTTCCATCTCGTTAATCTTAGATGGGATAAGTAAACGTCTCTACCTGGTTAGTTTAATCAGGAGGATTAAACTTCGTACTTTCTACTACGTATGACATTTGGTGTCAGCTGTTTACCTACGAAGAATGCAATCACATTTCTCTTAATAACAGTGCTTGGTTCGTTTACCTTCCATCTCGTTATACGGTAAATCTTACATGGGAGTAAACCTACATCCACTCTACCTGGCTAGTTCAATGATGAATAATGTGCTTTGTACTAGAGATGACAACACAGTTTATTTGTCTTAGCGTCCGCTGTGTGTAGGGGACACAAAGGAGTCTACTTTAGCCATGTGCTGTGGAGAAACTCCGACTGCCCTGGTATTCTGCTAGATTCCTACCATCGGGGGAATACAACCTTTAGTTACCATGTTTTGATGGTTGCTTTGTTTTAATCACATCAACACGCTTGTAATACACGCCACATCTTAAGTAAGAGCGATCATAAGGTAATTATTAATATATACCTATTGCGAAATAAGGTTTGATGAATAGGTAGGAACTAAATTCTTTGTCATGCACAGAAAAAAGAAAAAAAATTCAACAACATACATTCTGCAACAGTATTCTGGTAATCAATAGAGATTCCACTGTCGTAACACAATGATAGGAAGTATGAAAGTAATAATAATATTAACATAACAGTTCTCTTCGTGTTGGACCTGTGTCCCCACGCAAGTCTTCCAAATGACCGGGTCCAGTTACATCTGGGACCCGTGAAATAGCAACGAGATAATTATTATTATTATTTATTTGTTTCGGACCAAAGAAATCCAAATTGTGTTATTATTATCTTATGAACTATGTTAGTAACAAAGTAGCATAATCATATATTCCGTAGATTAATCTAAACACTACCTACTTAATATTGAATATGGGGGCTCTGGAAAGTGTGTGGCACTCCAGTGTTTGACCACCGGGCAGTCCACTCACTCCAGTATGGTGTTCAGGAGTCCGTTGGTGATGTCCCGCACTGACCGAGGCTACTGTATGTAATGTATTTTAATTCAAATAACATTGACTTTGAAACAATTCCAAAGTATCCAAGCGTTATCGACTTACAAACTTCCATTAACGCTTCTAAAGACAACAATCATTCTAATGAAGCGTTATTAGACTAAATTAATATTCCGTCGTTCCTTTGTTTTACTTGAAAAGCTTCTCAGCGGCTCATTGTAACGCAAAACGGCGCGTTTTCAAATTCAAATTATGTATTTGAGAAAATAAACAGCTCAATTCGACTAAGCGACTCGATGCGTGCTGGTCAGTGACCCTGACTGACGAGCCGAGGGTCTGGGGTTCGATCCCCGGTCGGGCCAGACATTTATTTGGCAGATAAATGTTTGTACTTGGGCGTTAAATTGTGTTGTTTTCTGTGCATGTCCGCCACCAGCAACACAGGGAATCCTAGTGCGGGGGTGTGAGTGTGTAAGAGTGTGTAAGCGTGTATTGTACGCTACTAAATACAATACAAGGAATTATTCCAATTGTGGAAATAAATAAATAGCAATTAATTAATTACTTAATTAATAGCTAGCAGCAGCTAGCTCATAGAGCACGAGCCCAAATGATTGCAGATCTATATCTGTTAATGAGGACAAAACGTTCCAACGCCGGAGCGGTCGCGGGTCGCGAGTCGCGGCGGTCCGTTGTGATTTATCTCTCCGGCGGCGTCTCTCCGCTACACTCGATATCGAGAACACGCCGCGGCCGTTATTGTGTCGTCCACCGAATAGAGACGAGGACAAGGGAGTGAAAAATATGCGCGCCATCGTTTCTGACGGCACGTGGCGACCATCTTCCAAGATCGGGCGCCACAAGTCGCCACAAGTTATCGAGGTCGGTGGAGCCCTAGCCCTAGCCCTAGCCCTAGCCCTAGCCCTAGCCCTAGCCCTAGCCCTAGTGGTAGCTCACTCAAAACGTAGCGTGACGGTTGGACTCTAAAACAATTATGAAGACTCACGTTTCGCACCGCCATCGCTCGCATATTCTAATAATTTCAACGTTTGTTAGTTTTTTTTAATGTGGATAAGAGCAAACGAGCTTGCAGCTCCACCCATCCGCTGACATGACATCTGTGACAAACCTCGAATAGGACCGTAAAGGGAACTGGGTATGTTAGTATGAGATGTACGTAGACTTTTGAAAAATGTGCATCTATACCACTGTTATTTCCGCCCTTGTTGTCTATCAAAAACTAGGAAAACTAAAATTAAAATATGCCTTAAAGGTCCGTCATTTTATCTCCAACAATGATATCGAAGCACATTTTCAAAAGCCTACCTTAGACTTTAACAATCACCTAATATTCTACAAAGTGCGAGCGAGAGATGCGGAATTAATTAAATTTGACGCATCGTACTCATACGCCGCGTCTATTGTTCTCTCTATATTGTTGCATTAGCCAAACGCCTGTTCGCAGGTTCCCGGAGAGACAACTAAGTACTCGCAGTCTGCTGGGGGTAGGCCCGACGCTTTTCCTCGCCCCGCTCACTCGAGTTTTGCTTTATAATTGTCCCGTGTTCAGACATTGAAACAGTGAAAACCCCTTCCTTGTTAGTCTCATAAAGGATAAAAGAAAAATCTGTTGGTAAATGTCGAAACCTACTAATATTATGAAGCGAAAGGGTGTATTCGTTCGTTCTTCTTTCACGCAGCAACGGAGTAACGAGTCTAGAAGACATCGCTCTTGGCGATCAGAAGACCTATAGTGTATGTGCTGTCATTTCTTAATTTGTATGTTTAGCCCTGGTGTACAATGCAGTGTTTGTATTGTATTGTATTGTATTGTATACGCAGTTGGATATTACATACCAGTTAGAACTCGCGACTTCGTCCGCGCGAAATCTCGAAATACAGATAAATTTTAACAGTAAAAAGGGTACAGACG
>DWLO01003170.1:0-11334 GCA_018245335.1 Dalla quadristriga | reverse complement strand
CTTAGACAAACTCAATATTCCCTTTATATCTAATTTTATTCTAAAACGGGCACAATTTTTCCCTAGGATCCTACCAAACCAGAATCATGGGCAGCTGATCATAAAGTTACCGAGCACCGCTCTCGCTGCCCTCAACTTGACTCTGAAGACTCATACATCGGAACCTCTGACTGCCTAACGTTGAGCGTATTCGCACCTCAAGGAGCTAAAAACGTCGATGTCCTATTGCATATTCACGATGGAGGTTTTTCTAGGGGCAGCGGCGATCCCCGGATCTATGGACCTGGCTATTTGGTGCCTAAAAATGTTATTCTTGTTTTGCCAAACTACAGACTCGGCCCTCTGGGATTTTTGTGTCTACAGAATGACGTAGCTCCTGGAAATGCGGGAATGAAAGACTTGACTATGGCGCTTAACTGGACAAAAGAAAACATAGAAGTATTTGGAGGGAATCCTTTAAACGTTGTTGTTAGTGGTTCTGGAACTGGAGCAGCGCTAGCGGAGTATTTGGCTCTTTCTCCTAGATCACAGGAGTTTGTCTCCAAAGTAATCACAGAGAGTGGTAATGTTCTCTCGCACTGGGCCATAGACAGAGCACCTGTACAAACTGCGACCAAGCTGGTTAACAGATTAAATAATTCCGAAGCAGGGGTTTCTAAACACAGTAACGTATTCAATAAAGTTTCTTTACAAAGCATAATAACGGCCGCTAAGGGGTTAGTTTTTAGACCGTGCGTAGAAAGAGAAGGATTTTTAAGCGAAACTCCATGGAATTTGTTGCATGAACAGAATTTAAATAAGTCATTCATGTTGGGTGTAGCTGATCGACCAGGGTTCTATACAGCTATGCAGCATACAGAAGAAACCGTTTCGGCGCTAAATCAAGATTTCGGATTACTACTGCCAAATGATCTTTCGTTTGATGATATTGACAAAGAAAAAGAAACAGTAGAAAGAGTTAAGTCCCAGTATTTTGCAAACGACACAATAACATTGGATCACCGTACTGAGCTGTCGATTTGCTATTCAGACAGCTCATATCTTAGTCCTGGCATTCGAACCGCGCGGCTTCTGGTCACAGCTGGGGCTAGGGTTTTTTTCTACGAGTTTTCATTTTATACTAACACAGGAGATAGAACAACTAAATTGAAACAGGGGGCAGCTCAGGGCGAGTCCTTGAAATATGTGTTTGAGAGGGAGGGACATAATAAAAATAATGAAGGTACTGATGAACATGCAGTTGTTGACTTGATGACGAATTTGTGGTCTAGCTTCATTCAAACAGGGTACGTAGAAATTTTTCTTAAATACGGCTAAAAGCAATAGCATTAATTATCTGTAATGGTTAATGTAATTATGATCCAGTAAACGGCCGTAGAGCGAACAACTTCGCACTCTATATTAGTAGTAGATAACAGCTGATAATTCACAAAATACTGACAGAATACGATATATTTGTTTTGTCGTATGTAACGTAATATTACTCAAATATTTTTAAATTACAGAAATCCAATGGCAGAAGGCATCGATTGGGCAGAGTTGAAGCAAACCAACGATTCCGAAGAAACCTGGCTTTCCATAGGCCCTGAGGCGAAAATGAAGAAGGGTTTCTATCCTGAACGGTTAGGTCTCTGGACTGCAATCTACGAGGAACACTTCGTGGACAGAAACTTAGCGCGTCAAGCGAAACCTTGCATTTTCTCCGCTTCAATCATTCTGCTAATAAGTGTTGTGAAGAGCCTCTATCACTGAGTTTGATTGGTACCTAATGTGACGTGATTCACGTCGGCCAACACGGTTAACGTCGTGTACACATCACGATCACGTCACGACAGCGGCGCGTGTTGGCGGCCAATTAGATCGGCATAGTGTAGTGTCTGCCGTATTTGTAAGAGCCATGTACCTATTTCGGTTAATTAAATTACTTTAAGTGATGCAATACATTTTTTTTTCTTTTTTATTATTCAAGGGACTTTGTCGCTGAGCGACGACATCGTCCCGTTAAGGATAGACAATAAATTAAAATACAACATAAATTTGATATACAACACAATACAATACGAGAACTATTTTGCAGGTAGAGCCTGCAAAACATTTAACGTTTTACGTGACGCAATACATTAAGACGGAAAAAGTTGTTACATGTAATTTTAGTTCTAGCTACCAAACTCATTTAAAATCTAATCCCTGCACCGTTACCTCCTGGTGTATTTTGACAATATGCGAATATTCGATAAACATGTGCTGTTTGTTTTAGTAGCGTGTTGTTATGATAACGACTCCAGTTGCGCTAGTTCCACCGGTTCATTGGTCGGTGCCGTGTCGAACCATTCATACTCGAAGGATATAACCTACTGAACGCTTAACTAAGCGTGGAAGATATAGATGAGGATTTTCGAGCGGAGTATCTGCGATAGTCGTGGTTTCGAGAGAGCTTTACGGCCCCGAGCGGTGATGGGTGTGGTGGTTCTGTCGATGCACCTGTTGCTAGCGAGCGGGGTGTGGGGACGCGCCCCCCGAGTCCCCCCGGCGCGCCACCGCGACGTGCAGACGACGCAGGGCCCGGCGCGCGGGTACTTCGCCCCCCGCCCGCCGCACTACGCCTTCCTCGGCCTCCCCTACGCCCGCCCGCCCACGCACGCCAGGTTTAAGGTCGGCCGCTTCGTTTGTTGCCACGTATAATTTGATGGGCTGTTAGATTGTGATCGGGACAGATATTGCAGAGGCGGCGTTATTTGGTTGCGAATCTATCGCGATATTAGCTGCACGGGTGCGTATCGACCCAGCCTATACTAAACCGCGTGGATCGAAGTATTGTCAACTTGACTTTCCATTTTTCGCAGATTGAATTTAAAATTGTTTACTTGCACCTCTCATTATTTCTAAGTATATTAAGCCACGGCCGAGTTTGATCTACGAAGTCCTGAAGCTAGGACATTTCAGAAACACATTTAGATAATGTTTAAGGAGACCCAAGATTTACATTGGAGCATGTTTCTGAAGTCAAAAACCGATTGTAGGGAGAAACAACTCTTCAAACACCCATCAGATCTTTGGGTTGTTGTATTAGGTATAATGATGCAATTAATGATAGTGCGTTTAAATATCGTGTATTTAATCCCGTGATTAATTGGATCAGGCGTTGCTTTGCGGAAATCCATTATAAACTTTGCGATCGACCGTCGTAGAGTCTACTTACCCTGATGATGCTCCGTTTTGGGGCGAAACACGAGTTGGTGGTGGTATGTATGTTGGTGTATATTTTCATTGTTGCGTATGCATGTTTTCTTATGTGTTAGGGTGCTTTATGCATGAAAATATACACCATGATACGTTTTGCACGCAGATTGTTGCAAAGTAGATTAAACGTAGCTTTATAAATCCCGTGATCCTTATATAACCTACAGGCACCTAGGCCGCCTTCGCGCTGGGACGGCACGTTCGAAGCGACGCACCGGGTGAAGTGTCTCCAGCCAGACGGCACTGGAAGTGAGGACTGTCTGGTGGTCAACGTGTTTGCCCCGGAGCGCGCGCAGCTGCTTCCCGTGCTGGTGCACGTGCACGGCGGAGGGTTTCAGAGGGGGTGACGTACGCTCCTTTTAACAACACGTTTTCGGTGCCTTAACTGGTTACACAATGTATATACATGTATGTATAACATGTATATACTGGAAACTTGAAAATACAAACAAAACACGAAAACTTATTTGTAGTCTCAAAAGAACTTACTACTTAGAAATACAGCAAATGTCGCCCTAACAAACTTGTACTGCCGAAATCCAACATGGCGATGTATGGATCTGGACCCCATTCAATGTGTATCAATATTTTTAATAAGCTCCCAAGAGAATTACAATCCAACGACTCATTTCAAACATTTTCTAACAAATTAAAAACACGTTTGTTATCAAAATGCTATTACTCCCTAAAAGAATATTTTTATAAATCACATCCAACTTGTTGAAACCACTTTACTTAATGCACTAATTATTCAACTCATTCAAATTCAGTTTTTAAATTATTAATAACATTGTTATACACTATTTTAATGCTGTTATTAAAATCTATTCAAATTCAAATGTTCATTGTTGACTTCAAATTACTGTTTTTGACTTAGTTTTTGAATTTTTTGTCTTAGTGATTATTCTCGAGGTAGTCGACATCTCCAGCTAAGTAAGACTTCAGAAGAGCTATGAATAATTAGCGTCGTCAAACAAATTAAAAACATGAACCATGCTACGATCGTTTAGCAACATCGCGAGGCAAGAGATGGTCGAGACGGCCAAGCGTGATTAAGATGGGGGCAATGTTACGATGACGTAATGCGCTCGTTTTGTTGCCATCAAGATCCAAGAATAATAAAATGGAGTCGCGTTTCGCGCGCAATACCGTACGGTGGCTGATTAAAAACGTCATGTCAGGCGACACAAGCCCAACAGTCCTGTCAGAATCCAGTCACGTACACAATACGAGGGAAAGAAAAATCAGTAAATTACACTTCGACTCCGTCCTCGTTTATCTCAACCGACGCACTATTTGAGAATTTATATTTATTTATTTATCTAGGTATCTTAATGCTTTTAATCTTCATTCAGTTTATAGCTCTAGGGATAATAAATAATAGTGATAAAAAATAACAAGCCTTCTGCACGGCAATGTTTTTCTGTATTCATTCTAATTTCAGATGGGGATCCCACATTGCACCCGCACGGCTGTTACAACTTGGGTTCGTCGTGGTGACGTTTAACTATCGACTCGGAGCTCTCGGTTTCCTTTGCCTTCGATCCCCCGGCATCCCCGGGAACGCGGGTCTCAAGGACCAGGTGGCCGCGCTGTATTGGGTGCATCGGAACGTCGCTCGCTTCGGCGGGAACCCTCGAGACGTCACCCTTTACGGCACCGGCAGCGGCGGGGTGTCGGTGGAACTACTCCTATTGTCTGAACTAACGGGGGATTTGATCCACAAAGCTATTGTCGAGTCGGGTGCAGTTTTATCTCCCTCCTCAATATCCTACGACCCCATCGCGATAGCCCTCGCGGAAGCTATCGGTCTAGGGTTCGAAGGTGGCTTATCCACCGAACCTAAAGATTTAGATATATTTTACAATACAATTTCCACCAAAACCCTTGCAAACTTCACTCAAATGTTTCTTCCGTGCATAGAAAACAACTTACTGTCCAACAGCTTACTGGACATGGATCCGATGATAATATTGAAACACGGCATATACCAACATGTTCCGCTGATGATCAGCTACACAAATGCAGAAGAAGTATCTTTTGTAGAAGAAAACATTGAGAAGTTTAATGTTGCACCACAAAATTTCGGACAACTGTTGCCCACCAACCTGGGATTTGAAACCGAGGATCTGAAAGACAAGACGGCAGTTATGGTCAGGGATTTCTACTTTGAGGAATACGAACTGGCAGACAGTGTTGTGCAGAACTATATTGATTATGTCAATGATATTTTTATGGAATACCCTATAACAAAGTCTTCTATGCTACATGCAGCAAAAAGCTCTCAACCGGTGTATTTAATGAAATATACATACAAGGGAGGCTTAAGTCACACTGCTCAGAGAGGGGGTGGAGCAAGGCAATGGGATATTTTCAATTATATATTTTCATCGGAAGACATGGTGGGCTTTGAAGAAATTGTGGTTGATCGGCTGTTGTCTTTAATCAGCAACTTCGTCAAGTTGGGGTAAGGTACTTTAACATACTATATTTTTAACCATCTGCGAATAAATGGAGGTTAGGATTCATTTAAATGATGTCATTGTCTTTTTGTGTATTAGAACTAGTATGTTACAAGTTAAATTGCATCACCAAATTGCATGGCTCTAGAGAATTTTTTTTCTTTTTATTAATAATGCGTCGCACTCATTGTGCGTTTACCAGTTTGAGATATGAATATTGAAATGAAATGCAATTAATTTTTTTTTGAGGAGCACTGGCTCCTCTGACAACACAACATTCACAATATTAAAAAGAAAAACCATATCAATACACCAATCCAATTGCACTACAACAACTAAAAACTATCAAACGCAAGCCCAACAAAACAATCAAGACCGCCACCTTCTACGGTTACACCCAAACAGCTCTTTCTCCTACAGATGTTGGGCAAATATTTTAAGCAAATATCCAGCCATGTGACCAATAAAGTCAATATTCTGTCAATAAAGGGACATTTAGTCAATAAATGACCCTTATTGACTTTATTTCTTAATTGTTGTTATATTTAAATAAGAAATACTATGTGGTAGCTAATGAATACCAGTATCAACCTCTAAAAAATTATAATTTTCTCAAACATGTAATATGCATAGTTATTTAATTATGATGAGGCTGGTAAAAACCTCAACAGTAGTCATGTCATACACACATACTCCACCTAATTATGTTAAAATCACATTTATGATGAAGATTACGACGATGATTGGCAAAAAAATTACTGAAGGTATCTATTTGTGTATTGCTATTTTAATTTTAATGTTAGAAATAAAAACTATGCATTGTTGATAGAATACAATGCTGCTAAATATGATACATCATTGCTTTTTTTGTTTGTGTAGTCAAACAAGTTTGCGGTTACACATAATGGTTTACTGGCGAGAAATTTATATTTATTTTTAAATTGCTATGGACTTGTTGAAATTCATTCATCCGCAGACATCATATTACTACTTACAGAAATAGTCATCAAAGTTAGGATAAATTTACAGTCCAATAATAAATAAGAGTTACATGTACTTCTTTGCCAACAGTGACCCGACACCCCTCACCACTTCACTGATACCCGTTATCTGGCAACCTGTCTCCGCTCGGGAGATTGAAGAAAAGGTTGACATCCAAAAAGTCTCTTATCTTCAGTTTGACAAGGGTATTTCTAATGTGAGCCCTGAGGGACAGCAACTCATATTTTGGAATTACATTTACGATAAGTTTTACAAGCTACATGAAGTATAGACATTTTTTATGTACATTTTGCAATTAAAGTAGTTAACAATGGGTGTAAGTATGATTATAAATACCTGCACCTTTCTCAGAATAAGTACTAGTACTGTAAGTTAGTGTTGCTTTTAAATGAATTATATAAAGTAGTGTGAAGAAATTAAAATAAATACTTACGCAAATGACATATTTATCAAGTAAATAACTTACTTGATTTTGAATCCTTACTTAAGAATGCCTTAAAACCTCTTAGTGTGAGGAATAAAAACTACAAAAATCCCATACTAACAATCAAGTGAATTCCATACTAACATAACTACAACACAATAGTGACATGTTACTGTACTGTGTTTTTTTGTCAGTTGTTAAGAGGTGGTGAAATTTGAGAACCAACCTATGGGTAACACTCTATCTAGTAAAGCACATGGGGTTAATAAAGTTGTCTTGACGACTTGCGCCACGATGGTACTGTAGAACGACCGACAAAATTAATATTTTTGCCGAGAAATGAGAGATCCGAATAAGTCGTTCGACATCAAGTACTGTTGGAAATCGCGTGAATAAGTCTGGGATTTCCACGAACCTGCAAAAAGATTGCGAGCAAGACACATCCGCGTTGCTTCATCTGTCAACATCAGGCGATGCGGATCTAGAATTACTCGCACGTTAGAAGGCTTTTAGGCTACAATCTGAATCTTAAATGAGCAAAATTTTGCAGAAAGCCCTTGCGTAACCCATTTATGGGCATGTGAATCGATGACAACGATACACAAAATTGGTTTTCCGTAAAACATGAGATCGAGGTTGTCGAAAACAAATAATACCGTTATGTACCTGATCAATCAGCGCCTGGCTCCGGCACCGCGCGCTCGCCACGCAGCATTCACTCACAGAACTATAGCATACTTATTCACGCTACAATAATATAAATATTCACTTATTTTTCACAGGATTTCAGTAATAATAAATTCAACAAGTATTTTTATGTACAAAAGACAAAACATGGACCACCCGTCACATTTCACTTAACTGACATGACATGACAGACAGCATGAATGACGTGATAAACGTGAACTTCGTTTAGAAAAATTGTTTGTTGAATAGGTTTTAATAGGAAAAAGATTAATTAAAATTACTTGCTTTCTATATTCACAGCCTCTCGGCGTTACATCTTTTCTATTTATAAAGTTATAAATGTGAATATTAGGTAGGTACTACTTTAAAAAATCATATTATTTGATACTTAATATAGCGCCATCTAGTGTTGAGTTGCTAACATAGATTTAATTGAAGCGCATACTTTAATACTTTGTCGTACACCGGGAATGGAATACCGGGAACACGTAATTACAAACGTTTGAAAAGCTAGAGGTTTGATAATTGTCATGCAGGTATACTCAATGTCATTATATTTACTTATTTACTCACTTATAGGCTAGGAATATCATTAATATTCTGAACTTATAAGTTACAGGCGTTTTATAAGTTTAATGTATAATTCAAAAATAAGTAAATATAGTAAAGGTTGCCTGGAAGAGATCGCTCTATAGCGATAAGACCGCCTTTTGTACTGTGTCCTCTGTTTATATTTCTTGCTGTAATTACTTTGTATGTACAATAAAGAGTATTCTATCTATCTATCTATCTATCTATCTAAGTTCCTCTATGTTCTTTCCATCTAATAAAAAAAGAGTAGTGCATTAAATTATGAACTTATCTTCATTATCTTGAATCTAGTTTAGTTTTGCTTCATTAATATGCGATTTCTTATGTCTGCTAGGTTTTGATTACCAGCCGGACTAGACATATTTTATCTGACAGATTTTTTCGTTCTCGTGTCTTGGGTACAGTGGTGACGTATCTTGTGTAAGTCCATGGTATACGCAACGTAGGAATAATCACTAGTGTGTAGTTATAACACCAATAACAGTGTTGATGTTGGTTTTTAATTGTAATTCTGAAGGCACAGGTAAGTAAAATTTCAAAAATACATTAATTGAATATCAAGTCGTTTATTTACACAGTGGCAACGTTGTAAGCATTTTCATATCAAACCGACACCATAACTAGATAATTTGTAATATCACAAAATACTTATATTCTTATACCTAATAGAGCAGGTAGGTACTGTTTTAAGGAACTTACTATATTTACGTATGATTAAACAGCTTGGCACACAATATCTATAGCATTTCATTGGATACATATAATGCTTTTGTCTGTTGAACATCCTAATAAAATAATTTGTTGGTAATTCGAAGCTACGGCAACAATCACAAAAAAAAGTATTGTGTGGTGGGTGTTGCTGTTTTACTGCTGAGCAGCAACAGATGGCGTTGCTGTGGCACTGCGGCACCGCCGCACCGGTCTAACTGTTACAGCTGTAAACTCGTAAAGCTTACAGTGTTGAGGTTAATAAAATAAATCATAAATAGGACTATTGGCAGCTTCATTTAGAATTACATTAACATATTGATATTTATTGGACTAAAACCTTTATGGACAATTTACAATCATGTAGTTAATACGCCAAAATTGAATACGACGGTACAAAAATAACTGCTGAAACTCTACTAAAGACATACAAATTTTATTAAACTTATGTTACTAATCGTTCGTATAGTCAATAAAACTAATAATATCTCTTAAATCTACGCATATAATATTTGAATTACAAAATGCTTAGTACGTCTTATACCGAAATACAAACGTCATGTTACCATTTTAACCCTGTTGTGTATGGAATGATATTTCAATTCCTTAAAAATATTGTTTTAAATTAAATTTACCGTACACTGATACCTTATTTCTTGGTACCAAAGGGTAGGTAGTGAATACTCGATTAATTAATACTTGCGAAGTAAAACAAACGTGGACGCACTTTTACGTAGATGTACAATAATTATCTTTATTAAGGCAAGAATTATATTTTCTAAACAAATCCTATTAATCAATTTATATTATTTGTTGGAAATGTATTGCTTGTCTTTCATTCTAGTTGAGCAACCATTGATTTTCTGAACCATTCGAGTTCATTAATATCATCAAACAAATTTTCCTTATTCAAAATTATATATAAACAATTACGTTTTGTAGAAAGCAGACAAGTTTCCGAAAGTCTCTAATTGGGGTGCAGTAACAAAACTAAACAAATCATTACAAGTTTCACAAACTTTTACTGTGCTTCCTTTGCTGAAAAAACATTGGGATGTCAGGTAACTTTATTACGTTACGGTTTAAATTAAAACATAATTTATTATATTTTATGATTTTTTTACTTTACCAGCAAAATTATCCCAAAGCCACACTATCCGACAAAATTATTTGTTCACACTGCTTGTGCTGAGTTTTACTTGCTTGCGGACCTTCGCCAAATTCACCAGGCAGTGGAACATGGAACTACTGGAATTCTCACTGCAGCCCTAAGGGCGTACGGTAAATATGGCGCGGGTGCGCGCTCGCGTGTCCGGAGTAAAGAAAAGTATTATCACACACAACAGTACACGCTCGAGACCAATATTGTATTGAGGTTGTCTGGAAGAGATCGCTATCAGCGATAAGATCGCCTTTTGCAAACTCGTTGTTATTTTACATCTAAATTCGATGTATGTATGGTGTGGAATAAAGTTTATTTGTATTGTTTTGTTTTGTACTAGCGCGCTGCGTGAGGCGGTGCGACGGACGTCCGCAGTGGACACCCGCGCGAGTCCTAGCGTATGCCCTAAATATCGGTGACCTGGACTGCAGTGGCCACGCAGTTTACTCCCGGGCAACTGGCAACTCCCAGCTAGCATAAGAAATCCCGATAATGTGGCACCGCTTTAACAATCTCATCAATACTGTCACTGGCAATGCTCGGTGACATCGATCACGGTGCTCTTGCGCCACCCGAAGAAGAAGTACCCGGCGGCCAGCCCCAGCACCAGCGCCAGGCACAGCCACACGTTGTACGTCATGAACACCAGCATCAGGATGTAGGAGGACGTCGACTGCACCACGTGCAGCAGCGTCTGTATTATGTGACCCGATGACAGCATGGAGTATCTGAGAAAAATGTATACGGTTAAGGGTCGGTTATACCTCAGATTGCGATGGCTTAGCTTCCAGCACGATAGTGTGAATAGTACTGCAGTATTCACTTTCTTAAAAATATATGTTAAAGGTGAGCATTGATGCTACATATTATGCTCAGCAGAAACACGAAATTACAAAATTTTCTTATGACAAAAAATGTACAAAGTTGCCTCGAAAATCAACTATAAACGTCAATATACTAAATAAATACCAAAACTTAAAACATAAAACTCTGCCAACGAACTGCACATAACTATAAAGCAGACACAGTACTGATCAATTCTTCGAAAAAAAAATTAT
>DWLO01003169.1:0-11338 GCA_018245335.1 Dalla quadristriga | reverse complement strand
TAAAAACAACCAAGGAAAAAGGGCAGGAAGACGTCTGCCCGGTCAGCTAGTTATCAAATAAGATTTAAAATAGATATCACTACCGGACCTCAAGATAATAATGAAATGCAATTCATTACAAGAAATGTTAGGGCTCGTTCACACGTGACTGCAAATGGTCGAGCGCAGCCGTCGCGCTGCAGGTGATGCGGAATAGATGTGTGCGTTTTTCGACTAGATAAAAACTTGCCCAGTTTTCTCTTTACGTTATTGTATTGAGTGAACATTTTACTATTGTATTAATTTAAACATGACACTTCTAGCTATTCCTAAAAAATCTTGGCAGACAGAGGAGGACAATATAGTAAGTATGAGGGGTCGGTTGTTTAAATTGCAGACTACAGAACACGGCCATTAAATCCAATTAAAAAATTTGATCAGTCTTAGTGACGTCAGACGACGTTTTATTCCTAAAAGTTTTGCCCTACCATAATAATATCATTTTGAGCTAGGCTAGGTTAAACAGGTTTCCCTACGTATTAAGTAAATTATGAAATGTGTTAATGATAATAATATGATAATGAAATCTAAAGTCTAAACAAAATACCAATTAGTTCTTATAATTATGAAGTGACATAATAATGCTGTGACCACCTGACAAAATATTTATCAAAACATTAAGTATTTTTGGTAATGACTTGACATTAGCCAATTTTTTACTTCATTACTAATCAGGTTATTTTTGCCAATATTATTAAAGCGAAATTTTAAAATTTCCACATAAATACATTCCACACGAACGTGATGTAAGATGAGAAAATATAATAATTAGAGCAGCGCGCGTGCGAGCAGGGACGGCGAATCGCGCCCGGATGTCACCCGCCGTCAATTGGCTTGACCCTCTGGCACGGCATCCCGTGTTCCGTGCTCAAGCGCACTGGACAACCATGGATTATACAACAATTACCGACATCACTGCTAATTAAACATGACAGAAATATCTACTGAGTTTATTATTCAAATTAAGAGGATACCTCGATCCTCACTTGCAAATGAAGCGGACTGATCACGGACTATGAAGTTTCAAAATGACAGTGATGCAACTATTTCATGTACGTAAATGGTGAGATGGCGGGATGGATTAAATTTTTATTCATTATTTTAGACTCGTTAAGAGAATTATTTTTGATTTTTTTAGAAATGATCTGTTTTAAAAATAATTCCTTTCACTAATTAGTAAAAATTATAGTAGTGTCACAGAAAATAGAAACTAATTAAGAGTCTACTTCATAATTTTTTTTCTTGAGAAATTTTCTCGAGAGATTACGTTACCTTTTTTAATTACTTAGATCATTATAGTCAAGAAATATATGTTCAAAAATTAGGTTCAAAATCCTATTAATTAAGGAATAGGTGGTATGGAAAACAGACTAAAAACCGATGTATCACCTTAATCTGAATCGTTGTAGTCACTCGTATCTAATGGCCTTTACGTATTGGATTGATTAACTCCCCTCTATATTGTAGTGGCGAAGTCAAACTCCACCGGAGTTTAGAATGTGTTTCGTTTAATCAATACCGTTTTTGTATAATGTTTGACATTGTTATGCTTATCGCTAAAATGCAATGTAGAAATGTAGAGATAATTTCCAACAAATCCTGTAAAATCAAACCTATCTTATTACGACGGAATTGAGCTCCTTATTGTACAGTAGTACTGAAAACATATTGAAGGTTACAGTTGATATTAATAACTGTTTGATTTACTGTACTAAAGGGCATATTTACATAATGAAAGATTCTCGCCATTAAATTATTAAATTAAAATGATTAAATTGCTGATGTATTAGATGTATGTACTATGTAGGTAAGGTGCGACAAAGTTGACCCAATGGCCAAAATTGGAACTAACTTGCGTTGTCAGCTTACTATCACATCCCCAAGTGCTTCACTAGCTGTTCAAAATTAAAAGCTGTCACTAATTCTCTTAAATAAAAGGATATAGAAATAGAAGTTGATCAGCTGAATCATGTAATTAATTATTTATGTAATGATTACTTACTGTTAAATCCGATGATGTACCTAAATAGGAATTAAAAATAAACATGAAGTTCTTCAAATTAATTGAAAATTATTTCATTATTCTCTTAAGCTCCTGTAGCATTATTTATTTATAAATCTATTCAGTAAATTTCTTTGCTCACGCTTAATTTTTATTGGTCAACGATAGTAACGCGGACGCTGTCAGTCACCGGGTCAGAAAAAAAGGTGTTGTAATTCAAGTTTAAAACCTTTACCAATATTTAGTAGCATTATTGGGATTTTCCGTACAAACTTCTATTCTACCCGTAATGTATAAATGATTTTTCTAAGGTTCCAGTAGGTGTTAAATTTCTTAGGTTACTGCTCTTTATGGAATGTACTCGTACCTGGCAAATTTTAAGTTTGTAGCTTGTTAGTAGTTTACGAGTTTCTGAGATTTCATGATTATTAAGGTAGGTACTTGACTATATAAAATATTTAAAAGATAAATGAATATAACATAAGGTAAGGCACAAGAATAAGAACGATGCGCGACGATTGGTTTGGTGGTTTATGGATACGTAGGCCGCTACAGTGGTAAGTAGGGATTAGAATTAGGAATAAAAGGAAATGTTTGAAGAGGATTATACAAGTAAATGCTATCAAGGCGAGGCTGTCGGATCGTTCCAAGTGGCGATCAATAGTCCCGTGTCTTTTTTTAAGAAATGTAAGTAGGCAGCGAGCTTGGAGGCGCTCACAAGTCGTCGTTGCTGGTCGCCGCACATGGACATCGGACAATGGTGACAAACCTTGAAGGATTACTGTAGACATACGAATGCATATTTGCCTGTCATTTCTGTGACTTAGGCGTGGACATAATGTACGTGCCTATGTGTCAGCGAACTAGTTATCAGTTTACTCGTATTAGCAGGGCGGAGGTTGTGCAAAGTGCGCGTTTCGCAACGAGCGCCTCGCATTGTCTCGCGCCGCTCACTGCGACGACCTTAGCGCCGCGCTCATTTCAGAAACTTCACTCAGAAGTAATCGAACCAAATACGATGGCGACTAACTACGGCCTAAACTAAAATACCGTTACAAAGTAATCTTATCTCACTAATATTATAAAAGCGAAAATTTGCTTGTTTGATATGCCTTCACGGCTAAACGTATCATCATACAAATTGGTAGAGATGTGGTTTCAGACTTGGGGATGGTCATAGGACACTTTTGATCCTGAATAAATATACAGATCCCGTGGAAATGAAACTATCATACTTAAACTACAGGCGGAAAAAGTCGCGCGCAACAGTTAGTAAGAATAATACAGAGTTTCTTTTAGCTGGGACAGTTATACATAAAAACTGTCTTAGGTACATGATCTTTTTTATGAAATCAATTTTGGTATATTTTGATTTTTAGTCAAGCTTGAGAATTTCACAAAAATAATGAAATTGTCAATTTTTTTTATTATCCTATTCGGCTCAGGTTTTAGCCGGTATCATTTCATTGTATTATAGGAAAAAAGTCAATTTAGTAGAAGTTGGTCAAAATGAATAAAAAAAAGTCATACTATTAAAGTGGTGTTTTAGGCGGGGCCGCGGGTATCCCCGGGTGTAGGGAAGTCCAAACCATAACAGGTACTGGAAAACTTTCTTTGAAACTCCATACAATTATTTAAGGGTCATTTTTTGGCATTATTATATTTTTGGTCAACCGTGAGTTATCGAATTTCTAAGAAGCTGTTTGCAAATTACACCTATAAAATTAAAGTTCTAGATTTATTGGATTCGGTAAAATAAGGTCCTTGAAAATTTTTCAAATGTACCTATTCAAAATTAATTAGTTAATTATACTTTGGGGAAGGCATTCTCAAATATTAAAAAAATCCGTACATTATACATTATATAATAAATTATTGATTGAATAGAAGATTCCGAATATTGATGTACATTGCTTCAAATGGTTGTGTTTTTTTGGCTACATAATTTACCATAAAATTTATTCGATCAGTTGTTGTTCTCTCTACTCGTTCCGCGATGTTTGAACACGTGATCTTTTATCAAGGTCCGGCTAGGCAGCTAGCACAAGTTTGTTTCTATTGTTCTTGCCTTATAATATTGTTTCCCATAGCCTTGTTACAACGTTGTTTCGATTTCGCAAGTTTTCTGATACCGCCGTTTTGTTTTCATATATGCCTAAAAACATCTTCTATCTGTTTATATTTTTTTACATTTTCATAACTTTCAATTACTCTAGTGACCTTACGTTTTACGTTGGTCACGTACATCATGCGCAGTTTATCAATGAAATAATTTATTGCAGCAACAAAAATTCGGGTGTGGCGACTACGAGCCGCCGGCGAAACTGCAATGCGGGGGCGGCGGAAGCGCAGCGGGCGAGGGCTTGACGAAGTTCTCCGTGGAAATAGTTCAGCAGCTGGAGTTCACCACATCGGCGGCCGACTCGCAGCCTCAACAAATATCGACGAACGTAACGGTGAAAGCCCTCGCCAACACTGTGAAAACTTCCGGCTCGCCACCGCCGCCGCAGCCGCCGCGCGTGCCCTCCCCCCTGGACTGCGAGCGAGAGTGCAAGGCCGAATGCAAATCGGAGGTGGCGGACGATGAGTTCGTCGGGCTGGACGAGTGCGCCGCCGCACTCGAACGGGACGCCGCCTCCGCCTTCCCCGGCCTCGCGGACCTCATCGGCGAGGACGACGGCGACGACGCCTTCGAGGACCTCATCACCGAGATATCGGAGTACCCCGAGTTCATGAAGGACTTCGACCTCGACGGCGGCAAGCTCAACGGCGGCGGAGGGCTCGGTGGACTGGAGCCGCCCGAAGGCGAGCCCGCCCCGAGACCTTATGGTGGCGGGGAGATGTCGCCGGCCGCGCAGACACTGAAGCACATGGCAGAGCAGCACCAGCAGGCTACCGGCGGGGACTGGGCGCGGTACCGGGGCTACGGGAACTATCGGCCGCGCCCGACGCCGCCGCCCATGGATCATTTGCACATGACGCAGCAACAGCAACTTCATCTTTCGCAGCCACATCACAATCTTCAGGTAATTAATTCTTTTCATTATTTATTTTGGTTTGCGCTACACGATTTTGAATCTTGTATGAAGAATAGCTATTTTTTAAGATGACAAGTTTATTTATTGGCTCGGTATTGATAAATTCGCGTTGAGTGATACCAATGGGCCATATTTAAGTTATTCTGTGTTAATTTATTAAGCTACACTACTTAATATCTGATCTTGACACTGTATACTATTTCTGAATCTCTATACCTCAGACAATAACATTATCTTGCACTTGTTATCTGCGCGCGAAGATTTGAAATATGAACTATTCTCTTGTTCTTGTTGTCGGAGTTGACGTACTTCGTTGTAGTACTTCTTTAAAGGAATAAGGTATCAAATTTCGCTTTTAGTGATTACTTGGAACGTCTATCCTACTCATTTGATATACCATGTGAATGTACTCGATAAATTGCGTTTAGTAATTGAAAATCTTCTTATTGGGTTATTCGTGACGTGAAAGGACATAAAAAACATGGGAGTCTGGTGTAGTATCGACCGGGGACAGCGTGCGCGCGCTGCCCTCCGTTCTGAGACTGCTACATGCCACTACGAAGAGATTCGAGACGACTGCGACTATCCGTTTTTGTCTTTCTCTAACACTACAGCGCTTGGATCCGATTATAGGGACAGATTGAAAGTATCGCTAATATTCGCCATCGAACGTATCGAAACTAGAGCCCGAGGAATGCCATTTGGGATTTCATGGTAACCATGCATAAGTTAATATACCGCTAATAGGCTCCAAGCGCCAAGTGAGATTACATAGGCTTATTTCAATCACAGCTTGTTTCAAATCTGATGTAATTTATAGTAAGTTACATACAACGCGGTTTTTCGATAAAGAGACTTTCCTCTGGACAGCATTGTTTTGTGGTATGAAGTTAAAGAAAAAATATGTTTATACTTATTTGTTCATTTACGGACTAATTAGTTAAGCTTTGATTTTTTTGCAAATAAACTTTAACCCTGTTTAATTTCGCATTGCTTTTCTTTTGAAATAGATCTATGCATTTGGGAAATACATACGTACTAATTCAATATTCATCAATAGACTGACGTAGTTAAGGACCAAATAAAAGTTTTCCTTAAAACTTATTGCGCAAAAATGTACTTAAGTATTCTATTCAGTCTTAAATGGGATATAAGTAGGTACAAGGATATGGAACCTATATACATAGTTTTGCGAATAGCAGATGTGTCAAGAGCCACATGTTTGGATTCAAATAAAGCTATAAACAACGCTTCGTGTGTTGCAAGGTGGTCGTCATGATCACGATGGCGGAATATTTTTTTAGTTGATTTGTCTATTAATATTCTCAATTTCCAGCAATTTCATCTTCAACATAATGGAATTAAAGAAATTCAATAGGTTTTATCAAATACGTAAAACGTGATTTTCGTCGAATGAAAAGTTCTTATATAGGGTATCAGAATCAGACACCCGTTTTACCACACATGTTTAAATACTACAGACAACAGTTTCCTGAAATTTTATAAATTACAAATTAAGTATGTAGTTACATAAAAATAAGTATGGATAAAGGTACTCTAAATTCTGAGAAACAAGGGACATGATGAGTAAACTTAGACTGTATCATGATTGTCCTGAAATCGAACATGTCGACCATGCCAGCTTGTGAAAAACAACATATACGAACATATTTTCACTATCCGATACTTTTACAGGATCTCGTTACATCATTGTCCCATTGGTAACAATATTTTTGTACGTCGCCGAATACAGCAATGACAAGGCCGATGACATCACAAGTATTCCAATGAAATAAAAAGAGTGCGTTGTCGGACTCCCGTAGATTACTTCCTGCACGGAGAACACGTGTCTCTTCCACCCACAGCTATCTCGACACTCCCTTAATTAAAAACGCTCTGCATTTATGTAGGTAGGTAGGTACCTCTGTTCCTATGGTACTGTAGGTTGAATAAAGGTTCGCGAGTTTACAATCTGCCGTTGCTATTACGCAAGCCTATTGTGAGACTTACTATTACTTAATGATTTCGGGGAGCACAAGAAATACTAACTTTCTAAGTTAAAGTATGTGATGATATAGTGTCTAAATTAAGTGATTTGGTGAGTGTCGCTGCTTAGCACTAGTTTCGGACTTTTACCAAGGAAGTAGTACGTCAGGGTGGAGCCCACCTCTGTTACGTTAGTGGGGCAATTACGTCAAATGGCTTTTAATTACAACTAAGTAATTTATTAATGACATATTATAATATGCAGATGCACAAAAACGTTTTCGTAAAATACCTACATATAATATCTCACTAATACATGAGGTTCACTACATACTATACAATATACATACATACCTACATAATACATAATATACTACATATTATACATACGGGATTTAAAGCCATTTGACATGATTGCCCCTGTGACGTAATCACCATAGACCCGCTACTCCCGCTGTACATTATAGATACATGCAGTTTATTACCTGCGATATATAAAAATAGTTTTAGATATATTTACATATACATTTCCGGATTCATGGTAATTTTACTAAAAATATGAAAGTTTAAAAAATAAAACACCGGCGAAACCTCTGTTTTCGTTTCCGCACTATTTCTTTAATTTACTACATCGAACACTGCAAATATTTCAATATGTGACACTTAGAAATGCGAATAATGGATTGCTAAATATACCATAGAAACGAGAGCTTTATTACCTTTGACCTAAACGGGACGGTGGGTGTTCGTGACGCGGGCGTGTGGGCGCGCTGAATACCGTTAGCAAGGGCTGAGTTCTGACGTCACTGTAACTAACACGAGCGCCGTCCTCCACACGAGGGACCTTCCAAGGCGTCTCCATCGATTCAATATTTATTTCAAGTAAAGCCAGTCGTCTCTATCGATCCTTACAAAGAGAGGTTAGGTACATAAGTGATATTACTACAACTATTTGCCCTTTGTTTTGATGATACGTAAAATCACGTCTCGTACGATACAAGTGTATCGAAACTGAAACAGGGTCATTATCGACCAATTAGTGGATTTGTCAAGCTTGAGAAACCAAAAAACTATTATTTTTGCATATGTGAACAATGCACTGCAATGCAATACCTAGAGACGCAATATTAGTTATTCTTTTGGAAATAAAAAACTAAGGCGCTGAAGCGCAATGGCAAAGTTCGCTTTGTGAACGTGAATGTCATGTGAAGTTAAATAAATTATGAAAATATGTCAATTTTATATTTGTACTTAACTACAAATCATCAAGAGGTCGAAATCTGACACTGGTCGGTGAATTGGTACAAATACCTTATATAATAACTATGTATGCTAGTGCACGCCTCCCTCTATATTGCAGTCACCAACGTTAATGCGGTGCCAAGTATACTTACTACGGTTTATACGCGTATGGATACTATCAATATTTCGACATAGGATAATGTTGTAGTAGGTAGTAATCACGAAAATTCTTCTTGGATTTGGAGGCTTATTATATTTTATAAATGCTACCATGCCAACACGGACTCAAATAGATAATCTAGCCTCGTCAAAATGGCTTATTTTGAAACTTGTTATGCATCTGTAGGCATGCCCATGGAAGTATTTTGTAAAGCGAGCTCTATAGTCGCAAGCTGAGCTGACGCAGGCAGCGGTACTCCTCGGTCGGTAAACGGTACTCTCAGAGAGCCTTATCACTGTAGGCGCGAGCTCGTAGCAACAGCTACTGTTGTGGATTGTTCACTTGATTAATATGAGACGAGAGCACAATAACAAGTGTGCTGCCTGTATTGAAGGCGCGCGCAAAAATTCCTTACATAACACATATCTGATGATACTAAAGGCATTGCAAAATTTAAACATGACGTCAAATCTCATAAATATGACTTTGTCTTTGTAACTCTTGTAAGGTTGTGTATAATTCAATGGAAACAACACCACTCGGTGACTGTCTCTTCATTAAAATATCCATAACATACATTGCGAATACAAATTGATGATTCTAATTATAAAGTCGAATGTGAACGATTATCTACTACATCAGATAGATCACATTGAGCCTCATAACATAAGTATGTACCTACCTACCTAATGTTTACGTTTCATATTCATTTGATTAATAACTAATGTTCACCCATTTAAATGGCTGCGCCGCGACGCGATTTAGATTAGAGTTAATGAAGTTGTTTTATAACAACTTACCGGTTGTGTGTCCTTTGCCAATTTATTAAACTAATTAATTCGTTATTTTTTGTAAGAAATAAATGCGTAAGTACCTACATCAGCTAGTATTGGGCAGTGTATTATTCTGGTCACTCCCGTGCTCAGTGAGTGGTCGCGATAGCTGTCCAAGCTTCACGGGACGTCGATCCACGACTAGATAAGCGGTGCCGTTAGCCCGTCTGGCTGTACAATACGGCTTAGCGGCTATTACGCATAATATATCGGAGGCGAGTGGCAAAATTGCGGGAGCGGCGAGCGGGAGACGGCTCGGAACAGGTTTGCGGCGCCGATCCTCGCCGACGCGCGCCGACACCGCCGACAGACGCCAAGTGGCATCTGTCACCAGACAGGCCTGTCGCCGGACGAGCCGCGCACAGCCTGCCCGCTACAATGCAACTAAATCAACTCACAAAGTCACACCGCTCATAATACAATCGTGTTTGCTCTACAAACTCTACATTTAAAAAGGCGTCCGATCGCGATTTTCAAATTTATCGCATTGTGATTGTAAATGATACTGTAGTTGAGTCAGTATGATTTTAATAAAGAAAATTTCTTTACTGAAAATTACCTTCACACAATCATTGGAATGTTTAAAACCGCTAAAAATATAAGACTGGGACAAATCAGAACGGCCCGATTTGTTATAAACTGCCATCCGGGCTATAAGGAATTATGATAATCCGTGTGAACAAGCTTTGATGGCGGAGAAAGTAGCTATTGACTTGATAATTACAATAGACAATTAGCAATGCCTATGTCTAATTACTTACATTTTTATGTGAACAAATTAGCAATCATTGAGTATCTAGCTAGAGGTCTTAAATCGCCAGGGCACCTGTTATGTAATAATTCTTGATTTGTGTTGTTCAATGTTCAGACCGAAACCAACGTTGCTTGATAAAACAATTAACTTTACGGCAGGAAGGAGTGTGGCAGCCCTGTGAACCGTAAATTCAAACTCAAACTTGAGAAACGTCATAGAAGAAAGAGAAAGTATGCAGGTATATCACTGGGCAAATTAAAATTGGTAATTGGCCCTCATTCAAGTGCGGCACCTTACCTATCTGATTAATAACTTCAATTATTATCAAGGGCATAAGATAAATACATAAATATTTATCTTCACACGTTTCACGCAACATTTTCTCAGTAGGTAAAGTCAAGCAGTAAACAATCTGCCCTGTAATTAGGACATTAGTCTAATAGACTAATTAAAATACTTGACTTAGCGCTTACTGCATTGATTTTCTCAAGACTTGCGCGAGTCGATGCGTAGGTAGGTAGGTATCTACTATCTACTATGTATAGGCAATTCTATTGTACTCCACAATTTTGTTAATACCTGCCTGCGGTTCTATATCTAGCTTCATTTGCACGTGTACTTTTCCTATTTCAGTTCTTTTTTATTTCATCATTGTAACGACGGATATAATTAGTCAGATAAACAAGCCTTGTAGATCCTAGGTATCATCAACACAGAACTGGGAATATTCTAACAAAATGGCGCGGTACAATAGCTGACTTCACAGGATGACATGCTGTAAAAAGTTCGTTAAATGTCAAATCCGTTTCAGTTGACTGTTGACATTGATACTTGACGAATTCGGAAGTAAAATTACAGTTTATCGAAATGACGCTTTCACTAATTCATTCGGTGTTGCATGGTATAAATATTTTTGGTTGATTAATTAATGACATCCTAAGTAGTATTAATAAAAGAAAAAATTTAGGGATTACTTAACGTCCAAAATTTTTATTTTTATAGATTTTAGCCTAACGAATAAGCAGACGGGCCACCTGATGGTAAGTGGTCACCGTCGTCTATAGACACTCGCAAGTCTCGCAACACCAAAGGAGTCGCCAATGCGTCGCCGGCTCTGAGGGAGAGCTCTTTTTGCGCCTCTTTTGAAGAACCGCATGTCATAGTCATTTATCAGTTAAAGTTAAACAATTTAAACAGTTTATTTTCTGGTTACAAAATGCTGTTTACATATGGTGCCAGTGCCTTCTTTTAGGCACAAAGTACCTGTGTTAGAAGACACTGCTC
>DWLO01003168.1:0-11339 GCA_018245335.1 Dalla quadristriga | reverse complement strand
CCATAATATTCGTTTCTTTTTTTTTTGTCAGTTTGACAACGCACTTATTTGCAATTCTTCTCCACCACGAGCGCCCCCATCGACACCATTCCCCCCCCCCCCCCTCCCACACACACATTCTCTGAGTAGAGTACTAGAAAAATTTATAAAACTAGTTTTGTGTACTAAATGCGTAATAAAGTAATGTATCTCGGATCGTTTTAAATAAATATTGCATGCGTTTCATTTTACTTTTTTTCTTTCAAAACCAGTAACTGAAAAATATTTATTTTATCTCAAAAACTAAACATTAATTTCCAAACCTCAAAATGGGTCCAAATATCTAAGTTGTAATCACTATACCATTACCGATGTTACCACGGTTGAGTGGGTCGCGGAAATTGAATGTTACATATGGACCATTGAATGTTATTTATGATTATAGTAGAAATCTTAATATTTGCCACGATATTCGTTACATGTGTTTTATCGATATGCATTTTCGATTTAGAAGACTGATTTCTGTTTAAGATAAATATGTGAAACTAGGCTAAGTTCAAGCGAAACTTGCGTTTTCGGAGAATGAATTAATTTTACTACAGTTTTGAGACATATCTACCTAGAAGAAGCGACAGTGACACCTGAGATGTTACAGTGAATGTTAGGTGCAGTTGTTTGGTATCATAGGTTTTACACGGGTCCATAAGTTTCAGTAGGCACTTAATACCAAGGTAAGTCTGCCTGTCACTTGTTTCTTTTTAATAGGACAACCTAACCTAAATTTATTTTAGAGGAGTAAACGAATTGAGAGCCGTCTTATTATTTTAAGGTGGTTAAAAATAGTGTAAGCAACACATCACTTGAAAAAGGAAGGTGAACTAAATCCTAAATCGATGAAGATACGACGGATTCAAGAGTTGTACGTAAACATTGCCGTAACGACGCTATCACGACCACCTCATTGCAGATTTAACCTGCACCGTCTTGTTTTCCAAATTATTCGGATTTCAGTGCCAAAATGCTAATTAACATGGCAAAACGACGGGTAGGAAAATGAGCACTCGCCGACGCCAGGAATCATGAAGAGAGCGGTCCCATTAACTTTTATTATATGCCGTTTTGAAGCGTGTCGCCCAAATTAGTTGGCCCTATTTGCAGAACGTCTTCCTCTTTAGACACGCTCTCATTATAGAAGGGACGCACAGAAATTATTTATTTATTGCGGTGATTTAAGATGGTATACTAAACGTATTAGAAACAAAGGCTCTGCTAATTCTATCACCATATGGAATTCTTAGGTTGTGCAGACTATACCTACCTAGAATTTTACTATGTTAAAAAAATATTAGTATTATTATATTATTATTAAATAAAAATGACGTACCAAAGTTCATACAGCGGGGGTTTCATAATTGTACTGCAATGATATGCCATACATAGATGCGAAAGACAATACCGAACGTATAATACAGAAAGAGGTAGCTAGCTAGATTGCTAACAATTGCCAGATGACAATAACAATTTATTTTCGCGCGCTTGTACTATATCCACTTATTTTCTCGTATAATATCATCGCATATACACCATAACTCAAAATATCGTGCAAAATAATATGAAAGACGCTAAATGTTTCCAGTTACACTGTGACTCTTTCCGGGCACACGTACTCGCTCCATGAGCTCTTCAGAAGTCCGCTTCTGTGTGCCTGAGAACCGACACAAGTGTAAATATTTTTCCTGTACAGTTATTGCGTTTAAGAAACTTTTTATGGCAACGTTTATAAGTATAACCAAAATTAAAGAAATACAGCGGCTGGCTGAAAAATTAAATAAACAATACATAGGTACATGTTTTACAAAAATACATACACATTCTAGATTGTTAGTAGTCTACTTCTAAATAGGTGTTAATAAACTGAATGAATGACGAATGAAAGTATACTTTCATGAAAGTTTGCGAGGTGGTAAAACCTGTACACGTTACACCCGGAGCGGTACACACCCATTTCTGCCGTGGAATAATTGTTTTTCAAAATTTGTGTTCCGGTCCAAGAGATGACCACCTTAGTCCTCAGGGATAGCAACGCATCTGCAACGCAACTAGCTTCGTACAGAGCTAGTACTTTTAGTAACGATTACTAACTGGTCGTTTACTAATATTTCTATATATATATATATATATATTTATATCTACCACAGTCCAGTTACTAACGAATACTACTTAACTAATATTATTTTAATATTCTTAACACCTATTACTAACAGAACTAATGAACTAGCTAACAGTCCGTCTTACAGTCATATTAGGGGTTTGTCACTGATGTTACTAGGAGTCAGAGGATGGTGGGATTGCATACACGTTTGCTAATCTCATAACAAAAAAAAATACTCGTTGCTCCGTAAGGACAATTACATTTACATCTCGTAAAAAATCTTCTGTACAATGATTTTCTTACATGCTAGTGAAGAATTTTCTCCCAGACATATCTCTATTTAAATTTGCGAGAAAGTTAAATTGAATCTGTCTCCAATTAGCTTCCATCAAGCCATTGAAATGAAGTGGCTATGGCTCTTTCACTGCCGTGGAAAGCTGCTGCAAATCAAACCCTTAATTATGAAGTTTGTTGGTTCACCTTAGGATGTACACAAGTTTGATTACTATATATCTAAAATAAATCGTCTACGTATCGTTAAAACTTTTGTTCCAAAACGTTTGATAAAACGATTTACTTTTTGTCTACAAACATGGCGATAGCAACATACTAGGTTAGACTAATTACACGATCTAATTGGTGTGTCTGTCCATCTGTAACGCGGCCGCGGGACGCGCTAGTTAATTAGTGTCCTAACCGAACCGTCTGATTTATTTAAAATTCAACTGAACATTTCTTTTCCTGGCTAACCTGTAAATATTATGTTTTACATAAACTAGGGAGGTCTATAAACGATCTTATCGGTTTAAAAGCAAAATGCCAAATTCCAAGACCGCCACCAGTCTAGAAGTCTCATAACAGTGAGCACGCTGTAAAGGTTTATATAGCCATTTATGCGTGTACTTACTATGAAAGAGAATTAATACAAAAACTATAATACCTTTATGGATTTGGTGTGAATTGGAGAAGTTTTTAAATAATTGTTCTTATTGTGGCTGACGTACATTTTTGTACACCAGGTTCATTCAAAGATCTGGTTTCACATTATGTCATTTATAATTCGCATATGTTTTACATCTTAATTATTATATCTTAATTTGTTGTGATAGCGATAATTGCACTTGAATAACATTTAAATTAAGAAAACATTTCTAAACTCATATCAATAAAAATAATACTTTTTCAATAATATTTTGAATGTTGTATATTATAGTATGAGAATTTCAACATAATGTGTAAAACGTTAGTATCTTTAAAACGACTGGGCCAAGAACAACAAAATTTAGTGTTTCTCGAGCAGAATTAACCGTTGTATCACCCACATCCTTGGTCCCCTACTTACGGGATAGTCTGTGACGACGACGAGGCAAACTTGCTTTAAATAAGCCTATTCACTATAGCCTTGAAAAGATATATCAATGAAGCGTAATGAAGCGAACATTTTCTACTTAATCTTTCTACTTAACGTTATCGTTTCCACCATTTGTCTTCAATCTTGCAGATCAAACTACCTAGGTACGTAATAATCTTTCTGCAGACATAAATATTTTTTTTCACTTTTCTAGGGTTCATAGCCTAAGTGCATGCACTCTACTTACATCACTATCTAGACAAAAATTCTGCTACTAAGTAATTCTATTTTAAAATGTGACGTAATTATTAATTACTAAGAATATTACCAATAACATTTATTTATTTTTATTGTCTCTGTTAATGGGAAGTCATCTAGCTAGACCATGACGTGACCTTTGTAGAAATCACTTTTCAGTACTTTACAGTAGTTACACTAAACACTAGCACTAGTAACACTACACTAACTCAAATGGCTTTGTTCTTGACAGTTTAACATATATGTTGCTATTTTTTTTGCTGATTTACATACGAAGTGATTTTAATTATGATGTCGTCGTTGTACCATAGGTAGATACATAACAAAGATGGGTGGTCCTGAAGTAAAAATTATTCAAAGTTCTATAACAATAATTATGTTTTAACTTTGTCTAAGATAATTTATGGGTAGATAATAATAATATGGGTAACCCAACTGAAATATTCTCAAAAGTTCGTTCTATTACTTCCGAGATGATTCCGACCACAGATATACGAATGAAGAAATATGGTACGACGATGATTTTCTAAGAATCACACAATCATAAACAGAATCTATGTGTGTTTGTCGAAAAACACGTACAGTAATCCTTACCATTATGATTGGCTAAAATAAAATTCATGATAAGACTTAATAAAAAAAAATCTTGAATTAAATTTTACCTTATTAGAATTGCACAGAGTTTATATCTCCAATATTTTTAGAAAACTTGTAAGTCATGTTTCTTTACGGACTAAAATTTTCTTCAATACGACTATAATATAATAATATTTTGACAAGGGAATTGACGTACCGAACATAATTCCGATAATAATAGTGTTACTTAAATAAAAAATCTTTAATACGGTATAAAACAAAACGATACATTTTGTGGAATTATGTAACTATTATCATGGACGAACAATACAAGGACAGACAATGAATGCTTAAAAAAAATGGAGCCACGTAAATCAGTTTGGACCCCTGTAGCATTCCTCCACTTTTATTTTATTTTTGGATCCTGCGGAAATCTAAAATATAAAAAAAACATATTAAATAATGTCAATTAATTATTTATATGTCAAAATGTCACACATAATCGTTTGGTGCTATAAAAATATCGACCATCACTTCACCATCTCTAATTCACAGAACCCGGTAGCGGCCGCACCAAGAACTTATGAATCTATCTTGAGTGGGGTAAACGGTAAAGAACATAATTATATACATTTGCAGCTTGTACTTTTACAAACAATCACTGAACGAACCGGTATTTTGTCAAAAAGCGGGAGAAGTAACGCAGTCAACCAACAACATTCAACTGAAGACAAAAACGGCGATTAAGCCAAATTTTGGAAAGATAAGTTCGCACTTTCCACGCCTTCTTACCATAGCTCTTCATTTGTTCTATCTGTGATTCCCAAGATCAATTAGTCCGACGGTAAACACGTGCTAACCGCAGAGTTAAAAGAGCGCATCATGTATTTATTTAGATACATGCACACTAATAAATTGAGGAACAGATTTGTCAAGGGGAAAAAATCACAGGTTTACTTAGCGCCACTCGCACCTGGGCGGCACTGGCGCGAGCGACGCTCGTAAGTGAGAAGTCGACTGATATTGCAAGGGCCGTCACCGAAAAGACATTATCAAGATAAGGAGAACTAAACATAAATAATGCCACATGTACACAATAAATAGTGATGCGATCTTGGATTAAAACAAATAGGTAGATACGGACCGCTCATACATAAAGTTACAGAAAAATGGGCTTGATCAAATACAGGTAAACATGCACCCTCACCATTTTTGTTCATGAATCGTGCACGTTTAATAACAAGCAACAAGGAAAGTGAGACGTACTCAATATAAATTCTGCTATGTTGTCGTATCGGGTGCAAGCAAGACCATGCTTCGTGAGCGACTAAACGTAACATGTGACGCTGGCTTTGAGATCAGCGGTAGGCAGGTGACGTACGTATCTACGTTTTTTTTTAAATTAATTTTAGGATGAGATAATGTTTTCGTACAACGGTTTATAAATCAAAGATATGCAATAAATATCCGGCAGTGTCAAGAGCCTCCCATCATTACCCTCTGAGTTAACGGCATTTTCTTTTCAAGATAAACCTTCTCATCAATGAATAGAAAACATTTCTGTTAATAGGTAAGTATAAATCCATAATATGAGTTACATGCGAGTTAAATTCACACAAATTCATTAAATTCTTCAAGAAGGGTACCTAACAATTTCTGTCTTGTTGCAGATTGATCCTGAATACGGTACGTCTGTCATCTGTTTTAATGCCACCATCACACCTATTTCTGCAATTGCTTTACGGGCAATTTGCCTTTAAGTCTGAGAGGTCGTATATTCCTGGTACTGAGTTTCTTGAAAGAAGTTTCGTAGGTAATGGAACTATTGAGACTTCTTTTCCCACTTGTTTTGTGATGAATCCTTTGTGGTAGAAATCTAATATCCTCATCGGTCGACACTCTTATACTAGAGGCAACGCTCCTTGTGTTCAGACATTCTCGTGTTTGTGACTAGGGAAGAAAAGGGACTGTGGTTCTATTCGATACTTGTTACAGGTGTTGGTACTCGTACATGGGCTGCCGACGCTTTTCAACTCGCCGCTTGCAACATCCTCGTTATAAAAAGAAGGCCGAACGTATAATATTTTTGTGATAACGCAGACTGTAGTAACCCTACGCGTGCCGGATTTACTTATACTCATGTGTTGAGCGCACCTGCTTCTTTCGCAACATTTTTGCACTTTACTGAACATGTAACTCGAATCTTTGTTTATCTTTTCCACCGCTCAATAAAAACTTCAATATAAGCGAGACGAGAATTAATGACAACTCCATTTGTAAGATTAAAACGTTTTACCATACTTCTCTTGTTCAAAACAAGATAGAAGATTTATGTTTGGACCATCATTTACAGGATTAAGCTTGTAAACTTAATACAAAAGACGAGCAGGGTCATTGACATCGCCGTAAAAGGAATTGACATCTAAATGGGTGCCAAGTTATACCTTCCACCTAACATTCATAAGTATACAATTTAAGCCAATTGGAAATTAAAGCAGAATTAGCTAATTGCCTTAGTTACTCCAACCTTAACTAATAGTCACATAAATAATGTTGACCAATTTATAACTAAATAATCATAACGGGGTGATAGTTGTTTATGACACAACTTTATTGCAACGGTTAGCTCCTAGCTGGAATGTTGGCTCCCGATTGGCCAGGCCTCGCTATCGTGGGGCTTCTCTATTGGCTAGGAACTCCATGACGCCATCACAGCGGCTCCTACAGTCTACCTACTTCGGGCGATCTTCTGCTCCGAGACATCGCACCTCTCTCTATCCCCTGAAAGTCCGTGTGTTACCGAATCTTTATCTATCTACTCGTTTTATTTTGTATTTTACAAGTACGTAGTATTAGAAATTCAATAAAGACTTAATATTTTTCCAAACCTGTTGCTCCAATTATTCCTATGGGCCTTATCAATAGTAATGTTTCAGCCGGCACTTCTGTCTTTTTGAATGTATAACATTCTTTGAACGGCTAAGAAAAGCATTCCAAAACCTGCACTCTTCAGAGTTTTCCATAATGTTCTCACACGGTGTAAAATCTACCAAGGGTTCGGTATTCAATCATCTCTAAGCCTTTCATTTAACTTTGTCCATCTGGAGGTGGTCTGGGTCTTGATGAGTGATTCAGTATCACAACCAAAATTTTTTTTTAGACGATCATTTGTCTGGAACTGGGATGTATCCCTTACAGTTAATGATATTTAGATGTTAACATGTTTACCTATCTGTTAAGACTTACATTAGGTGCACAAAGTTGCAGCTATGATTTTAGTTTACAAGGGGTCGAAATTAGCTCGAAATTAATTACAACGCATTAATATACAAAATAAATTAAAGTTAGCTGATACTCTACTATGTCTAGATTTGTCTGATGTGAGTCTTGGTAGTCCTCTTATTGTCGACTGCCTTACAGAAGTACAACTATTGTTACTGGTAATGCTTCACACAATTAATAATAATTTCTTGGAAAGATGCTCTAATTTAAGTAACGGGAGATAAATTTTAAAATTAGTCCTCAATCGTTGTGACATAACTTACATGCAAACACAAAAAAAAATTGCACAACTTCATCAAAAGTATTTTTAGCAGTAAATTATTAGGTACGCAAACTTCGATACGAATGATTTCTACTTTTAGCAAAGGTAATATTTAAAACTGAAAACAGAAAATATCTCAAGCACACACTCAATAGAATTTTTAGCGGCTTAACCCACTTCGGCTACGTTTCAGCTTACGGTTTATTGGAGAGTGCGCTCTTCGACCTATCATACCGTCATAAACTTTAAAAGTGCCAACTTGCCGTATAAATTGCTTCTGCAACAGTAGTTTGTTGCGGGGTTTATAAGCCATATTTACGATTTTTTCAGTTCTTTCTGCTTTACTTTTGGTTTTCGTACTCGGAGAGATAGGGCGCACCCTCCTCCTAATATATGCATATGAGTGGTTCATTTCTAAGATAAAAACCGTGTAAACAACTTTGGGTTAAATGAGGTGAAAATGTATGTATAGTGAGGGTAAAACTTGAACGCGGACGGAGCTGTTCTGAACCGCTAGTTGAAATATAAAACCGCGCAATCAGAATGCCGTAATACCCATTGTAACATGCGACGGTTTGTCGATACGTATTACCACATGTTAATTACAAGTTACAACGGAAAACTAGATAGGAACTAGATTAACCATTCAATTGAAAAATAATAACATTTTGTTAATCCGTCCGGATGGACGGATGGATGGATAACCATCCAGCCTTTAGAGGTCTACTGCAGGCCATAGACGTCCCCTAATCGAAGCCACTTCGACCGGTTCTGCATGTGCCCTCTGAATCCAGCGGATTCCCGCTGTTTTTTCAGATCATCAAAAGCCTTCCAACGACGTGACCTGTCCATTGCGTCTTCGCATTTCGTGAACACTTATAAGTACTCTCTTAGAAAACTATCCCATCTACAAAACGGCTACTTTAGAGTTATGCCTGTTATATAAAGGGTTAATTTTCGAGACGGGGCATTAAGGGCTGGAACCGTTGTAGCTACCTACAGGAAAACGCTCTGAGGAGACCACTCTTAACTTTTTGAAATATTTCGAACTGCACTCACAGATTTTGGAAAAAAAATTGTCACCAAGAAAATGGTCTGTTTACACAAAATCTTTTTTTTATGACATTCGATCCTATTTCTAATAAAGATCAAAAGACTCTTCTGGACCAACTCAGATAAGTATACTTTTAAAGTCAGAATCCATAAAAAACATTTCCCATACATTTTGTAGGAATTGTGACTCGCACCAGTCGCAACTTATACATGCGTAATAAAACTTCTTATTCCGGATAGACAGAGCAGTACTATTATTCATTGTGTGATTAAGAGCTTTTTACACAAAAACTTTTTTTTATGCCAATCGATTCAATGTTTAATAAGTTTAAATCTTTTGGATCAACTGAGGTTAGAGCAGTAGAAAAGTCAGAAGTTACGAAATGCTGTTCTTATACCTACTTTTTGCTGGAAATGTGACTCGCAACAGTCGCAACTTATAATAACCAAAACTTTTTATTCCGGATAAACAGAGTAGTAGGCTATTATTTATTCTGTGATTGAAGGCAACAAAGAAGACTAGTCGCTCTTACTGCCCCGTCTCAAAAATCCACGCTGTATATACGAGTAGACTGTGAATTTTAATCCCATGGATATCACAATAAAGTGTACCTACCTACTGTAAAATAAAAAGGTTAAGAGTATTTCTTGCGATTATTAGCAGAATAAGGTTTTCCGTGATTCATTCGATTTGCTTCAGACCAGGATTCCAGTTGTAAGTGCTCAGCTATATTGGCTACTCGCATATAGTGTAGTATCTTGTACTATGAGTTCTATTACCGTTCTTTCGTACACCTCCAATCACGCTATATGAAGTCACGCGATGTCCACATTACACCGTTGCGAGATTTCGTTTCCACTTAAAAAAATCACTTTGTATCTCATGATCTCTTGCTTTTCTTTTATTTTGGAGTCTAACAAAGAATAAATAACATTGTCAATTCACAGCTAGTACAAAAAAACATGAACCGTTTTAATCTTAACGTAGGTTTATCATGACTTTCATCATCATAATTATCATCACAAGCTATCACTGGCCTGGGCACGGGTCTCCTCTCAGAATGAGAATAGTGTAGGCCATAGTACCATGCTGGCCATCCACCCAATGCGGGACTTCACTCGTATTTGATCGCATTCGATTTTGGTCCAGGTATACGGTTCGCTTGGGCCGGTGCCACCGCCACACTCATGTCTGCCGTGAAATCATTGTTTTTTAACAATTGTGTTTCGGTAGGAAAGGTGTGTATGCCGGCAACACTTATATAAGAGGCGACCAATTTAGTCCATAAGCAAGGGTAGCAACGCAACTGGGGCCGCTTCGAACACGACCATTATTAACCACTACTAACCGGACTATTACTAACACGACTAACACGACTAACAGGACTTACAGTCACTAACAGTCCTTACTCCTATAGTCCTTATACTAACATTCCTATTAACATCTCATACTAACTGGTCTAACATCCCCAGTTCCTTTTACGGTCCTATTCGAGGGTTGCCACAGATGGCATGGGCTGCAGCGGATGGATGTAGCTGCAGGCTCGTTTGCTATCTTATTCACATTAAAAAAATGTCTGAGGTGCGAGCTTGGGGTTTGAACCCGGATCTTAGCCACTGGGCTATAACCGTACTACTGTACATTATTACAAGTTTTTACTGTTACAGTGTAAAAAGGATATGGTTTGGTGGCTGTGTGTGCTATTAGCCTACGTGGAAATACAATACAATAGTTAATAATTACATAGGGTAAAGTTAATAGTTCCAACAATATAGTTTTACTTACAATAGTTAAATAATTAAATAACAGTAATATTATACATAAAAAGGACACCACACAAAGGTTCCCTACCGTTTATCTCATAATAGCACGTTTATTAATATGGTAAATAATCCCTTTAATTTATAGATTGCTCCACGTCTAGTAGTGCTTACATACATTTAATATGAATTTTAAATGCAGTGACGGTTCAAACTATTCTATAGTGTTGCATGACATTATTAACATGGAAAATCATGACGAAAATCATATCCGGAACTTATGACGACTGTCTAGGGGAAGCACGATATTTCTACGTCAGCTTGGCGCCTGCTGCAGTCAGACACAATTTCACGCTGTACCAACTTGCAGAATCCTCGCGAAATTCTAATTTGAAACAAAATGCGGATGACGTCGCCAGTTTATACTTAAGTGGTGTGTGAGCATGTGACTTGACTCCCGTATAGAACAGTTTGAATAAGGTTCAGGAAAAACTGTTTTACTTGAGATTGAATTGTGGTGCGTTGGTCAGTGACCATAACTGACGAGACGAGGGTCCCGGGTTCGATGCCCGGCCGGGGCAGACATTAATTTGGTAGATAAATGTTTGTACTCGGGTCTTGGACGTTAAATTGTGTTGTTTTCTGAGTGTGTCCGCCACCTGCTA
>DWLO01003167.1:0-11340 GCA_018245335.1 Dalla quadristriga | reverse complement strand
GTCAGTCAGTCAGGACATCTCTCTTTATATAAATAGAGATATATATACCTTCGTATCTAATGTAAAATTGTAACACCATTGTACTACCTTTTCCGCAAATAAATAAATTAAATTGAAATTGATCTCTTCCAGTCAACACATTCATATCAGTAAAGGAAACAAAGCTGTGACATAATGTAGCTGTATCAGGAAACAAGTATTAGCTAAAAAGTCTATATTATAATGTTAAAAATGAAATTTGTATTCAGAAGGAATTCAAATCAACCATTTCGTTTTGTTTAATTCCCTACTAATACATGTTTTCCCACTTTAGTCAACTACTCGATGTATTAGACTTGTCGCCACCGACCATGAATACCTAATGAACGCAATTTACGGAAATTGAGTTTACCTCATTTTCCATCCTTATTCCACCCTTATCGGATGTATTTATACAAATGTATATATGAAATGTACCACCTTTGAGGTATATTAAAAAATCAGGAATCATTAAAATTCGGTTCACAATCGGCGAAGATATCGCGAAACATACATACAAAATTGTTCGTAGAGTTTCAATTTAAAAAAAAACAAAGAAATCATTAATGTCCTTTTTTGAAATCGATTAAAAATTGAAGACTAAGAAAGAAATCAGGGTAGGAGAATACAATGAAAACTATAAAATAAGAAATTATGACTAAACAACAATAAAATATGTAGATTAGCTAAGTCCTGCCTGACATCCTTAGACACAAAACTGTCCGGCAGCTCCGAGTTCAACGACTTGTCCACATTATGTAGATGAGGCCGCAGGTGCTCGTTATGTGGCCTCCGCACCACACTGTATAAAAACTTCGCCGAACCAAACGACCCTCACTATTTCTAGGTGATACTCCATTTGTTGTTTACCTTCAACTTCTACTCCGATTTTAAACGATGTGCTGGATTTATAAAAATTTCTTTTATTTATACGGAAAGTGTGATCAACGTTCCGAACTACAAAGTACTTTCAATGGCTCAAATCAATGTGTTGACACGTATGTCAGGTACAAATAACTTGCCGGTACAGTGGAAAGGTGTATATATGTATGGAATGAAAACTCCGACTAAATATTTAAAACTTTACTTTCAAATACATTGGGGAAGAAAATACAGTTTGACAATTAAAAAAATACAAATATTCCAAGCTCGAAATCATTAATTTCGTCAAGGTGAAAGAAGCAAAAGACACATTCAGAAACCTACCTTACCTTTTTTTAAGTAATGGGAGTAGCAAACGAGCATTCAGTCCCATCAACCACTGCTGCCCATGGGCATCGTCATGGAAGCTCGTCACAGATGTGAGCACTGAGGTATAAGTGTAACCGGCATCTACAACTTTCCGACCGCAACACAATTTTTAAAAAACAATAATTCCACAGCGGAAATTAGTATAGCGGTGGGACCGCCCCGGGCGAGCCGTGTACAAGGTCTACCACCTGGCGAAATTATTACATAAATATACACATTAGGATGATAGTTTAGAATCTTATACTTAACACTGGATATTCAGTTTTTATACTATATGATACAGTATCTGCAAAATGATAATACATTTCAATACAGCGTATTAAATTTCGAGTTAAAGGTTAACGCATTAACAAACTTTGGAGAGTTTTCACATAATTCAGGGAAAGGTTGGTAATGTGTGAAACTGTAAATATCAATTTCGTAATAAATGGGAACATTTTGGTTTACGCGAATGACAAATACGTCTATTAAAGCCACCTGACTACGATACCTGACAACAAGTAGTGTACACGTAGTATCCATGTCACAAGCCGTAGATAAAATTAACTGAACAAATTTTTAACCAATGAAACCATTCTTATTATTTAAGGATTTTCCAAACATTATACTTATCATCTCATCAACAATCCTTTACCGGCCCATTACTGAGCACGGATTTCAGGCTTAAGCTATAACCAACCACGCTGGTAAAGTGAGGATTGGCAGACTTCACATGTCTTTGAGAACCTTATGGACCTCTCTGGATGGCAGGTTTCCTCACATGTTTTTGCTTTACCGTTAAAGCAGGTAATTTTTAATTGCTCAAAACCCACACGACTTAGAAAAACGTTATAAAGCTTGGGGCTCGAACCACGGATCTCCCGAGTAGGAGGCCGAAGCACTTTGCTATAATTTTACTCATACTTAAGATAATATTAGAATTACTTAGAAACCCCTCAGTATGATTTAGTGTACAATATGTACTTTTAATTCCACTCCCTGTTTCGTGACTCCTCGCCTGTCGCTTAATCATAATCACGCCCCACATAATAATCTCACGGCGGGACTCAAATGAAGAGAAAACGACGAAAGAATTATTTTTTCTTGTTATCTCCTTCGTGTAATATTTTTCATGTGTTCTTTGGATTTCCCATATCTTAGATTTTTTCCTGGCAATATTACGAAACTGTGAAAACGATTTTAATGATTATAACCACGGAATACAAAAAACAAAGACAATTCTACATCCTCATTCAAATTGAGCAGTGCTGGCATAACTTACGAGTACGTTACAATAAATTATATTTCAAATCGATTTCGACACTGTGTTTACCATAGTCGTGAGCGGAAAAAGGGCATAATAGATGAAAACTTTATTGATCTCTGTGCTTATTGTGAGTATAATGAAAACAAAAAAAACTTTTTTCTGATATTTATAGATTTAATCTTTGTTAAAGAAATAAAATATAGTAAAAATTACGAGTTACGAGTATAACGGATGATAGCAATACAATGTGATTGCACTGTATTATTACCAATTTATTTACACCAGCTACAAGTTATAAATAAAAGCTATGGACAAATATTCGCAAGGGTTCCGTTGTTACTGCTCTCCGAAGGTACAATACGGATAGATAGCGCTCATTGCAAAAAAACAACCGTGTAAACAAAGGAACTCAATTAAAGTATCATTAATGTCCAAAGTGTCAATCAAATTCCGGTTTTCCTTCAAAGTTCTATTAGTCTTACTTAGTAAAGTTACTCTGTACATTTTGTTTCCAAGATTTTTTTCTTACAACAGGTGGTTCAGCTGATGTAAATACGTAAAACAATGTCTACTTTAGCTGTTATACATCGATTTATATGATTCTTTAAAATTAACAGACTATTATTCTATTGTGTCTATAATTTAAGGTTGGTAATGTCGTTCATTTGCCAATGCCATTTTATTTTCATCTCTTCGGTCTTGTCTATGTCCTACCCTCATTACGACGGTTAAAACATCCCAACACAGATAAATAAAACATATACAAATGACTTTAAAAAATTAACGAATTAAAAATCTTCTCTAGGTAATCGTTATGTGCCATAGTTAGGCCGGCGAAGCGCTACAAATGGCGCGAAGTTTTCCGCGAGTTGCTGCGAATGTTTCACCTGCAACATTCACGTACTGTAATAACATTTACACAGGGGAAATTCAAACATCGAACTATTTGCGCATTTGCCCCAAAATGGAATTTCTTTGTGATCTTTTATACAAACGATAAATATAACATGAACGATGTGACAAAGAGAACATTTTATGCAAGCTTTTAATATTCAATTGAACTCATTCTTATGTCCCTTGTCGTATTCCGAAGTGCGTACTTAAATTCACAAATAATCATCGCAATAATATTCCAATAGTTAAGAAGTTTCTCAGTAGAAGAGTCAATTCGACTGTGGAGGTACTTACCACATCTCAGCCATACAAGCAATATGCAAAAAAAACATCAGTTTAGTCCTTAGGAGTAGCAATGTATCCGTGACCAAATCTGTACGTTGTGACCAAAACTAAACTAAAGATGATTGCGTAGACCAATTCTTTAATACTGGTAAACTGGATAACTTGGCAAGTTTTGTATGTAACTAAATTGTTTAGTATAAAATAGATCAACCAGCAAAATTTAATTTTAAGCTTATGTTAAAATTAACATATTTATCGTAATTAAATGACAACTAAAACTTCCCAAGATAAAAAATCAATTTCTAAACACGTAAATTTTTGTCTTTTAAAACAACAACAAGTATACAACAATCGCTACAAGCGAATTTATTAATTTCCTCAACTAGCCTTTACCAGCGATTTCGCCCGCTGTATATTATTTTTCCATACAAACTTTCATCCCTTATTCTACCCTCACAGAGAATATTTCTTTATTAAGTGATATTTCCTTTACAAATATGCAAATATATCTTTTGTCCTTATATAGAGTTCAAGCAATGCTCACATCAAATTTCATATGAATTAGTTTAATAATTTGATTGTATTTTTCAGTTTAATAGTTTGTTTGAGCGACATACATGCTCACAAACCTTTGCATAATATTTAAATAAATAAACGCTTTCACACTCACACCCCCGCACCAGGAATCCCTGTGTTGCGGGTGGCGGTGTATGTGTATACAGAAAACAACACAGTTTTGCACACCCAAGACCCGAGTAAAAACATTTATCTGTCAAATAAATGTTTGCCCCGGCCGGGGATTGAACCCGGGACCCACGGTTCGTCAGTCAGGGTCACTAACCTACGCGCCACGAAGTCGTCAAATCCGTCATATAACGTTTACAAAACAAGGATCGTGAAAAAAATATTTCCTACTCGCGTGCAGACTTATCTGGTGCGTACGAAACCGACCGATCACCAATCGATGCGTACGATCATCAACCATCAAAGCTCATAGACAGGTCTATAGACGAATTCATGTCCAAAGTGCGTACATTGCAAAATGCCTTTGGGTACCTACTTGAATTCCGTCACGGCTCTGTTACGTTGAACAGTTATTGAAAGTGTTCTTAAGTGTTGTCCTTTTATGTAGGTACTCCATAAATGTTTGATAGGGCCATCCCGGGAAATCTCTGTCTATTCGCAGAGGGTCTGCAGTCAAATAAAACGGAAATCTCCAAATATTATTCCACGACATTTTCCCTGTTCCTTCGATGTGAACTTTTATTTTTATGCTCTTACGTATTCTTATCAGAAGAGAAACACACTTTCGTAGCGATTCACTGACATACTGATTCAAGTCCGGGGACTTAAATTTCCCACCCTTTTTATCTTTGACTAGTCTATCTTTGAGACTTTGTTAAACCTTAAAGTATTCGTATTTTGCCTCTTATTCGCAATCTGAAGGAAACCAAGAAACTTTTGTTACTACACATTTATGAATGTCGCTTGTATTTGTTGAAGTGACTTATTTAAACAAAAAAAATCAGCTTACCTCACACGCGAAACTTTATCTGCTTTAGTCTTTACTACAAAATACAATATGTGTGTTGCTTAAACAAGCATGTGCAAGCAACTCGACTGTTTGTTTTGTCCACTAGATCATGGAGTCGACGGGTGGCACAAATTTAATTTAGTTCCCTGCCATACCCTGGCCACACTACTACAGAGATAAGCAAGGACATAATACTAGTCGCTGCAATAAAACTTAATGCAACGATTTATGCAACTTCGAAACTAGCATTTTCCTTTTCTTTTATGGAAACGTAGCAAAGAGATGACTCCATGGTACAGTATTAATACGGCCATATGGCTCATGGGTACATTTATAGCCTGAAGGGCTGATGAAAAAGGCGCCAAATGAGCAGTGGTAATCGATGCCGGCGGACGCGGTAGACTTCAACACAATCAAAGGGCACTCCTACTTCTCAAATTGCTCCACCATACGCAAAATCTAAAGTTCTGAGTCAAAATTACGATATTAACACGAGGGCTGGCCGCAACTGCAGTGCCTATGGAATTCCATACTGACAAGCACACAACAGAAGCATTTTTAGATTTGTCAAACAATTAAAAAGTGCGAATTGGTATTGGCAATTCGGACACCAGAGAATGACTTTTTGACAATTTTAACATATTACCCACACCTACTAGGTAAATCGAATTCTCGATGTAAATTGAAAATTGGTTTGAAAAACTGTATATTGCATTTTCAATTTGTAGTTTGCCGCAATCACAAAAAGGACTATCAATTACAAGAATATGTGTTTGGTTTCACATTCAAATCCGGAATCGCGTAATAATAGCTTTTGCGTTTTGATCTGTTAAGTGCAGATTTTCGTCCAAGCTTATTGTTCCGGAATAACTAATGTCATTCGCATTGGAAACATCATGTAGACTTCTCAACTGGGCAGGTTGTTCACAATCCGAAGATTCCTGTTATAATAATTTCGAAAAGTCAGAGTTGACCAGCATGTCAGGATTTGAACCCTGGACCCCCGTGTACAAAGCCGAAATGCCCGCTCCATTCTGCGAGGCCGGCGCCGCATTTGCAATTTTTTTAACGTTGCACGTCCTTAAGCGCCGGTTACTACTTCCCGTTCGGTGACACTGTAAAGGCCAGTAGGTCCAACTGTCCATTCGAAAAAAAAAAAAGTTGGTTAATACTTATTACAATCAGTTCTACCAAGGCAGAACACAATAAACTCATTGCTGCCGTGAAACAATTGTTGTAAAGTAATTCGTGCTTCGGCAAGAAAAGGCAAAAGGCGACCAATGCGACCATCTTAATCCTTAGAAGTAGCAACGCACCTGTGATCTGTGATTATATTGCCTGGCTGAACGTCACGCGTGCCCCGAGTGGTTATACTCGCAGGATATTCCATCGGCGCTACGTACCTCGTATTAGTATGCCATACCACAATAACCGAAGTTGGATCACAAAAGATTTCCGGCGAGCGACTTGCACAAGGGATGAAAGCCAACATTGTGTAATCAGAAGGGTCGCAATCTCGCCCTACCCCCTCGCGACTGTGTCGAACACGGCTTCATCAACAAGAGCCCTTTCTAGTCACTGTGACAGTCGTTTCTCAAAAGCTTATTTCATTCTCAATTCCGCAACCTTCATTAAACCTATAACGTTTATGTTTAGCCCCATATCGAAATTCCCTTTACACCTTTTTATATCATTTATTTACTTTATAATTTAGGCCTCATCAAAATATTGAACAACGCACTCAGAGCCTCCTTTTAAAAAGTTTTTAATACCTAATATCGGCACTTTGGTCAGTGACCCTGACTGATTGATGTTCATAGGAAAGCCTATGTTACCTACACTGCCTCAGACAACCTTAGACATAATTCCTTTCTCTTGTTTTTTTTTGTTTCTTTATTTCTTTTTACATTCAATAACACTACAAAAACTATTGTATGATCAATATATTACCTATTTGTTGATCAACTACACCTCGACCTGTCATAAATAACAAGCATACCTATCCGCGGAAATGACAGGACGCTCCGTCAATATTTACCAACAACATCTTATCAAATCAATGCAGCGAGCATTTTAACCCGTACCTCGGCGAATCAATGGTACCAAAACCGATAAACATTGATGAAGTAATGCTATCTTTTTACCATCGCATAAACTTACTCGTTATTTGTGGAAATGTTTTCATGCCAGGAACATAACTGATCGCCTAAAGCTAGCCACGAATGACTTATAAAAATGATAGTTATAGAGCAAAGAGCTTGTAAATAGATTTAAAAGATTTTCATATTTAACGTATTTATTGCAGAGAAACCTATTATTGGGAGTACTTGGGAGGATGGAGCGTCGCTGCATCATCAGTCAATCAGTTAGACTTTAAACTTATAACACAGTTAAAGAAAAATAATTTTGTGCTTCTCCTTATACTATTTTAGACACTTCATTAAGCACAGTACTGCTAGCTCTAAATAGTTTTCAATAAATTAAATCGGTAACTCTGTATAACTTAACTGGGTTAACTCGTATCGCGAAGGCATGATTGATAAAAAACAAAGCATTTTTACGAACTTCACAACAACATAACAACACACAAAGAAGTGCGTTATTTTGTTGATATGCGTTAAACTCGTGGACGGGGAGACAAGTGTCGAAGGCTCAGTACAATATTGCCGACGTCGTTTATGCCCCTCCGCTCCTCAGGAGGGCCGCAATAGTTTCACGTTTGAATTTCTTGAACAAACGTTATTACTACTCGAATGGCGGATGTTCCGCTGAAACAATTCACAATTGTGAAAACTCCGATGTCAAAGAAAGTGTACTGACGGCAGCTTTGAGCTCGTAGGTTTAAAGTAACACATAACTAATATTATTATTACGTGTAAAGATTCGGCTTCTTCTAGATTGAATTTTCTAAAATCCTTCTCTAAATTCCTCTAATCACGCAATGCAACATTGCTCGTATAGCACTGTAGTCCCGCTTTAATTCACTTGGAAATCACTTGGAAGATCGATTAGATCTCGCAGATTGCTAGAGATCGCAGTTCAAATTAGACTGACGGAGGCGCTTGGTCGTGGCACTATTTACTTACACCCAATTAACTAACGTTTAGAAACCAATTTTTTTATTTAACCTACCCATATAATCTATCGATAATTAAAAGTACAGATATTGCTCGCGAATCTTCTGCGTTACAATATAAAATCTAAATAAATGAAATATAATTTCCATGTTTTTTTTTATAAGTTAATCTAACGTTTGGCCTTGATCTGGCTGGAAATCTGGGTACAGTCTATGAAGAGGCACGCCTGCCAAGAAAAAGCCTATATGGTTGTAGGGCTAACGTAACAACAGAGTGTTATAATATATTAAAGAACAGCTGTGCAAAAACATATCAAAATTAAACTGGAGATAACATAAGGATAATAATAGGGCAAGGAAAACTATGGCCGTACAAAGGTCGGTCTCAAGGCACCCCCGACTTATTCCCAGACCTCGTTAACGCTTCACATCAACAGTGTAATGATTTTATCTGCCTCCTCCGATGCCAGTATAAATACAAGGTATAAAAGCAACATTAAAATATGATTAATCTAAAAATAGACAATGCTTGACAGATGCATCAGTCTTTAATTGCCCAATAACATAGACCTCCTATAACAGGTCGGGGAGCGACCTGTAATCCTTTACTGAAACGTGGTCTCCATTTAAGGATCTCTTCTCTTGTCCCATCTGTTATCGTCGGCCCTTTGAACGACGTGCCATGAAGTGGCATGGCGGGGGTTCTTTACCTTGACTCTGCGCGCTGACGGTAATCTTTGTTCCCTTCGCATTTCATTTGGAAAACTAAATAGTAGTAAGTATATCGTAGTTTCCCAAACGCTCCCAAGCTAACTGAGATTCTACGAGTGACTTCACAAAGTTGGACTTAGATACCATAGATTGGAATAAAATGTGTGTGTGCCGCGTTCGCAAGTGGTATTAATAATGATTTTTATTTATTTATTTGGGTAACAGGACCCATACATCATTAATCACATTTAGATAAATTAAATACAAATCAATATAATATAATAATATTATATACACTTTGCTTAGATTTATTATATTACTTACTATATTATGTAGATTTTAAAATAATGATGATTATTGATATCATAAATGGTGATAAATCCCAACATAACACGATATTAATAATACTATTATAAGTAATAAATTTAATAAATTCGCAAATTCTTACCACCTTTAATCAAATTTAGACGCTGGCAAAGGGTGTTAACTAACGAAGTAACGATTCATATTGCATTAAGCCCCCGGCACTAATTAAGATTTCAAAACTCTTTGTGAAAGAGGTACACCGCAGCAAACTCTGGCTCATTTTGTGAGAAACATTTAGTTCTTCTTAGTAGGTTTTTAATTGTTAAATAGTTTGCAAATAAAATGTGTACATTATAAAGACGTAATAGAAAGAAGTAAACAATTTTAAACGTCTACACTACTAACACAACAAAGTCACGCTTTACCGATCATCTAAAATGCCGCGTTATTAGCTCTCTTAATGCCATGTGCTCTTAGACACCGCCGTATTTTAACTCGATTAATGATGTTTCAAACTTATAAGGAATAATCTGACGTAAGTGGTGCCCCAAACACACAAACAATCAAGTCCCGTAACTTGTGGACCCATTACAATAAAGCGAAATATAGCCTATTATGAGTGTGCTTGCCATTGGCCCTAAATATATTCATATTAATTATTTATGTTTATGCTCATTATCAGAACACTTTTATCAGATTCTCTGCATGTCATTTCTTTACGTAATTTTTATAACAACTAACACAATTCTTTTTTTTTTTTCATAAATTGTCATGTCATAGTTAGTAGTAGTATTCCTATTCATACAATCGTCGAAATCGGAGCTATCCCACTATGAGCTTCTTAGGAGCTCTACTTATACAAACAGTTTAATTACAAGAGGCGTCCACCTCAGTCCTCAGGGATAGCAACGCAACTGTGATATGCCTAAAATACTAACGATTATTATCTGGACAATTACTAATATTTATTAACAGGACTAACTTATAGTTCCTCGTACAGTCCTATTCGAGATTTGTACAGATGTCCAGGGGCGTCAATGGTTGGTGGAACAGCTCGTTTGCTATCCTCATGTTATAAAAAAAATATCGCCTTTAGAGCATAGGTAATATAATATATATATAACATACTTAATTATAGGTACTTTAATTTGGTCAGAACGCATAAAATGGCAATTGTAATATGTACTAACATAATAATGTCCGTAAGTAAGCGCAAATCTTGCTAATGCGAAGGGACTCATTACACTGTGTTGACATCGACAAATACCCTTTTACATATTCTCGTAGAGATCCCCAAGATTGAGCCATGAAATTGAAAACGATCCCTTTGAAGAAATTTATTCCAGGCACGAACTGCTCTCACACCAATGACGAGGAGATTTGCTCGTTTATTTTTATGAAATTATTGAAGACGTTTAATAGGAGCACAATGGAGCTGTTCATTGCTATCTTATCCTACTGATATTTTCCTATCTTACTAATATTATAAATGTGAAAATCTATTTGTTTGTTTGTTTGATACGCGTTCACTGCTAACCCATACAACCGATCTGCATGGAATTTGGTAGTGAGATAGTTTGAGTCACGGAGAATTTCATAAAATACTTTTAACACGTTGAGCGTGAAAAATTACATTCCTTGTTTGCACACGGTGCGATACAAGGAAAATCTGACTTGTACACTGACTAAAATCTAGCGCGATACCAGATATAAATCCCTTGTAGTGATCCCTTCAATACCTTGATCATATTTTCACTACCAACGTAGTAAGTCAAACTATAACAATATACCTCAGCCTTGGTATACTATTAATACTTTAGAAAATACAAGGCTTTAAAAATCCCAGAATTGTTGTCTGGTACTGCACTAGCGTAGTAAGCAAAATATGCACTGTCGGTAACCAATTATGTAGTAACGGGAATGTAATTATTAAAAAGTTTGTGTGGAAAAACATGATTCACGGGGGCGAAGTGGCGAGTAAAATCTAGTTCTAGATAATTTAACTGGCATAACTAATAA
>DWLO01003166.1:0-11341 GCA_018245335.1 Dalla quadristriga | reverse complement strand
CAAGCTAGAGCCGCCCCTGAAGATACCTATCAAAACTTTAAAATGCTAATAAGATTTAATTATGCTGTTTCTAGTTGGTTGTATTTGACATCCGCTTAGTTCTGCTGCATATCAGCAGTACAGGTAAATATTTCCTTTTGCTATAACCATGGGCCACATCCAGTCCATTTCATGTTATGTTGTCACTGCAGCATACAGATAATATACTCCCTATATCCAACCTCAAACATAACCTAAAACCTGATCAGTCATATGCACATAATGCATTGCTAATACTAGTTAATATTTTGAGAGCCATACTTGGTAATGTGCTGATAACAAAAAGAATAAAGATGAGTTATTGTAGATTTAGCTACCAGAACCCGGCAGACATTGTCCTGCCTTGACAAATAACAACAAAATATTATGTGCGCTCAAACTTTTTACAAAATCTGTTAAGCCATTGGTTGAACGGTGTAGAAGTTGATGTGCTGCAAGTGGCAATGCTCTAGTTGCAACAGTAAAAGGATAGCATAATCGTTCTCCATAAAAAAACACTTATATGGTGATCGTCAAATGGTTTCAGAGTCTATAAATCTCGAATGTATTTAAATAAACATCCACTTTAATTTAAATATTAAATAAATTTCCAATTGCTGTTTATAGTAGAAACAAATGCATAATATAGTCACTAATGACCATCAGGTGGATTTGGTACATTTGAGGTATTTCAATCACACAAAAAGAGTATAACATATAACATTGAAAATTAAACTGGTATCATTAAATAAAATTATGTCAAGATAATGGTAACTTATGAAATAAAGAATTTTCTTAAAGGCACTTTTCAGTATTCTGGTGAGCTATCACCTGCACTCTTTACATTGTCATTAATTGTGATGGGTTTTTGTCCCTGTCTATCTTCTACATCAAATGTGATAAGATCAGCACAGTTCTGTAAAAAATTTATTATGATTAGAATTTGTTAAGTACATAATAATTTGATGAACCTAGATAGCAGCTATTGCATCTCATAGACTTCTTAACCCATAATCGACCCACTAATGAGATGGGGCTACTCAAAATAAATAAGGTTAGGGCATAATCCACCAGGCTGGCCATGCGCAGGTTGGCAGGCTTCACACAAATAAAAAAAATGATAGGGAACCTCCAGGCACCCAATTTTCACAGTGTTTTATCTTTCACCATTAAAGCAAGCGATGTTTCATTGTTTTGTTTGCTATGATCTTTTGAAATATAACATTAACACAAAACTGCAATCAATTTTTTTACCAAAATATTTGAAAATATTTTGTTCCTTTCGAGTATTTTGACTGAAATTCTTGTTGAATTTCTGAAGTCATACAAAAACCATTGGAAATAAATGACAATAAAATAAATGTAGGACTCACACTTGTATTGGTAGAGGTGTCATCAGAACTCTTTTTAAGAGTATTATCGCAATTACTGCGTGTTGTTTGCCTGCCTGTGCTTGTTGATGGTAAAATAGGACTAGGAGTCCTAGCAGTTGCAATGTTTTGTGAAACTGCTGTAGAACTTTCACCCTCAGATACATTGTTGCTATTTATTAGAATATTGGGTACGTTAAGTATATCCACACCGGTTGGTGTCCTCATTGCAGCAATACATGCATCAGCCATTTCTGTATCTCGATTTGCAAATTTTTCTTCAATCAATTTATCATTTGCTACCTGTAAATCAACAGCTTGTTTGTCAGCGAGGATCGCACTCATCTGCTTAATTTCAGCTTCCAACTCCCGAATGGTGATTTCATTTTTGGCTGCAATTTTTGCTTCTTGCTGCAATTTAATATTAATTACTTCTTGAATACGCAATATTGCATCATTGGTGGTATTGTTTTGAATGTTACTTTCTTGAACAACTTTCTGGTATATGCTGTCTTCTGGTAGCCTACACAGTCTCTTGTAACCTGAGATTTTTTCACCCAAATTTGCAGTCACATCTTCAAGATGTTCATACATGTCAAAACAGTTCATTTTTCCAAATCTATATGTCAAGGTATGAGTTGCTCCACCCGGGGAAGCTTTGTTTGTTAAATTGCAAACAACAAACTGTTTTTTCCCATGATATTTTTCGAAGTACTTTTGGAGTCCTCGGGTTATTAATTTATCGCGAAAAGTAGGCTTTAGGCAACTGTTCTTTCTATACTTATACCAGCCAACCACTTCACCTGCATTACTTGATAACAACTCTGATATAACATCTTCCTTAATCCTTCCTGTCGGAAAGTAGAAAAGTGATACGGAAGGTAGCGGTAATATGTTTTTCACAATTATTTTTGTATCCAAACGTGCTGTATCATTGTGTGAGTCTGATATGTGGTTGCTTATTTCGGATGTTATATTGCCGATAAGAAACCCTTCCTGAAATTGAAATCAATTATGAAATAGACAAAATTATCAAATTATAAGGCAGATTTAATTAAGTTTACTGTAAATACCTGACTGTTGACAGAATTTATACACTCGTACAACAAAACTGAAAGAGCGGTGCTATTGAGCCCAACTTTTTCTGTGTAAGCCATGAGGCACTACGATTTGAATATCCCCCGAAGAATAGTGCATATATTTTGATTTTATAATACGATGGTTTCAGTGGAGAATCTTCATTTCACTATTAATAGCCACGATTTTTTCTATATTTTGCTAGACCACAAAACTCAATCCTATATCAACAAAACTGAGTTAATTTAACTCGACTTTTACTTGTGTGAAGTGTGATGTGACATTTGTAACAGCTTAAAAACAATTTTGACCAATAACCTTTTTTTTTTTATAACAAAATTTATTAGCAACGATAAATGAATAAGGACTAAGACACACTTCCCGATCAGACAAAAATAAGAAGAGGGATATTGACAAAAATGGAAATAATTTATATGGAACATGGCAATGAAGATTCAAAAATATTCTGTAAGACTTTTGTAATGAGTTTAAATTGCATAATGTATATACAAAGATTTCCTATGTATATATTTTAATTGATAAAATAAAATCATGATCTTAGACCATAGAGCATCTAAGGTCATGATAGACTGCATAAAAGAAATGCGAACACACATCTTACCGCTTGACATCAATGATTAAAGACACGAAAATTAACTAGAGGACCACAGACAATCTCCTTTATGCAAATCAATACCTACATTGAAATATAATTGACACGTTTATCGATTTCTTCGATTTTTGTTTATTTATTATTTCGGATTTGATTCTTAACAGATGACATATATATGTATTTAAAGGTTAAAATTAGGCTATACACTTAAATTAAACTTAACAACTCTTTTTCAACATTACCAATGAACACGAGAGTAAATAAAATAGTTCATTGAACGACCTATAAGACTTTGAAAAATATTACTACCGAATTTGGTAGGGTTGAATTAGAGCCAAATGACATCTTGTAACATGCCAAAAAAAGTAAATAAATATTTAAATTAATCATGTCATTCCTACTTTCTTTTTCATGCCATAATTTAGAACGGGACCAAAGGTATAATTCTTGTTTTATCTTTCCTTCTATTGCTTAAGTTATTCTTCTGAGATTAATTTACTCTTTGTCGTAGACACACAGTCCTCTACGATTGGAAGATAATAGGAGCGCTGCTTCCACCTACGTCCAATTTAGTGGTTTTATGTCAGTGTTATGTCGTCAACTATTGTCTTGTCATTTGTGACATTTGTCTTGTCATTCTTCAGTTCTATTCTAGACTCCCCTTGAGAGTATTAGAATTCGTCAGAATTTTATTGGTAGGTAATTGCGAGTTGCATCTAAACGTATTCTGTATATCGTATTACTGAATAACTTTGAAATATTATTAAATTAGCTAAGCTGATTTTTTATTTTACGGTAAGTTCTGTACAGCGTCCTTGGTAGAAAATCATCATAACTAAAATTAGTAAAAGATATACTTTTTTTAAATATTTGCCGCTAATAGGTATTGAAATTGAAACCGTTTGGTCATAGAAAGAAACGATTTTTTTATTTTCATTAAATATTTTAGTCTTGTATTTCGAATACGACTAAAACCCAAACATTTGTTTGCAGATACGGGTGTCAATTTTGGTAGTGTATGTTTAGACAATTCCCTATATTTTTAAAAAAACATCTAAGCCAAAGAAAATTTAAATTCTGGCCATATCCCTGCCGATACGAAGTAACTATGGAAATTGATAGGAAAATGGAGGGATGCAAGAATAAAGAATGTGTCGTACCCCAAGAAAACAATCTGTTATCAAAGAAGTATTACCGGCGGGCCGAACACAGGTGAGATAAGCATTGTTTGATGTAATTATCATTTATATTATTAGTATGCTATCTAGGTAAGTATATTGTGTTGCTGTTACTGTGCAACAAAAAGCTTCTGGAATCAATTATAATAAAATGGTACATAAAAAGGAAGACAAAAATGGAAAGGAAAAGAATATCACAGAGTAGATGGAACAGATTGCGTGAATAATGAAATGAGTTGGAAAACATAAACGGTAATTGGAATCAATGATCCAAGCCTGTAGTGAATATATTGTAACTATTCATTGGTAATCAGTGGTTTTTTTTCTTTAAAATGTGTAATTATTTTAAGTTTGTTTTATGAACAAAATTAATTCTTTAGTTAAAGCAGTTAATAAAGTTAAGTCTACTTGGACAAAGTAGCTTTCATGAAAGTTTACTTGGTTCCACTTGACAAACAACATAGTTGAATTTGATTTGAGTTTCTTCATTATTCTAGCATTCAACATTGAAATAATTATGTTAGATGAACCACTTGATGGTATCATGTTTTGTTCTTTAACTGTCAAGTAGCTATGAAAAGTTGAATGTGGTCTAAATCTACTATGATCACGGTCTTCCAAGTACACTGCATCAGCATTGTCATGATAAAATTACCATCCAAGTAGTCTTCAAATCTACTTTGAAAGCTGGGCTGTGTCACTGTAGCTTAACATGTTTTAATTATAAATAAAAGTATTTATTATTAAAAACTTCACATAGTGAATATGGCGTACGAAAAAATGACAAAGTTGTGCCTAAAAAACTGTGTTGCAACATTTTACCTGAATACCTATTAGTGTTTCATTAATCAATTTACAATATCAGTTTTAATGACATTTTTAAACCACTATGGAAAATAAGATTTGTATGTGGTGGTAGCCGTGGGCATTATTCACGATTGCTTGTTGTCTAAACTATCAATATGAGACAATAATACCAGATAATAATTATTATTTGCATCAGACTCAAGCTTGACCTGTCGGGGGTGGGTTATCTGTCTGTGGGGTCAATCTGAAACGAATTGCCCTTTTTGCGAGTCTTATACATAATATATTCTTATCGCCGACGGCTTACTTGCCGGACGTTTGTAGAATTCAATTTAAAAAATCTTTTATTTTAATTGCTTGTTTATTAACGATGCCGGACGCTTTCGAAAGTGCGTATCCTTTGGTGCCCGCGTTAAGTCCGCAAGACATCCGCGCACGCGCGAACTCATCGTCGAAAAGGAAACCAGTAGTGACGTTCATAGCTGGTGATGAAGCCGTTGAAATACCGGACAAGAGCTTAGTAGGTGTCGACAAACCGTTGTTAAATAAGAGCGACAGGAGCGAACTCGAGTTGGATAGCTTCGCAGAATCTCTCAGCACCATGCATAGCACCTGGTTTGATAAAAGAGTGCTTGAACACAGGTTCGTATCAATTCAACCACAAAACTAATTAATTACTGATGTCATTCAAATGTACATGTCATTCAGCTGTGATCATTTAGTATTTTTTAAAGTACGGTGTTTTTCATGCTCGAATTGGCGATCGGGCCGTATTGTACGATATTGACAACGATTACAACAAGTAAATATCGTCGTTCGCCATCTAGTCGGTAGTAGGACATGGTTTATTAATATTGTAACTTGTCAAATTTTGAGGCCCCACGAATGGGGCATTTGAGTTACATAAAAAAATACTTCGCACTACATCATATTATCGTCAAGACGTCTCTCTCGATACACATTTAAACTTAAACTTCGCACATGAATTCACTCCTTAATCCCTAATACCCTAATCATATTTGACCTAATCATATTTTGACGTCATGCCTATTTAAAAATTCTGATTCGGCATTGATCTAAAGCGGTTGATTACAAATTACTGTAGTTACTGTTGTGTTGCGTTGTACTGTGTTATAAACATCTCTAGTCAAAAAATTGGTCTAACTACGTTACACATCTTCAGGCTAAGAAATATTAGCTCAGCGGTACAAAAGTGAAGTTTATTTGAAATTCCAACATAGTTTGTGATACACTCGTACTGGTTTTTTTTCAATTATAATATCAAGGAACCGTTAGTTTTATTCTAAGACCATATAACATCTAAGGTTTTAATATATAATTCCAAGTTTTATACTGTTTTAGTAACTCTTGTAGATTCAGTAAGCGTGATCGTGATTTACAATTTGTCACGCGTAACCATTATTGTGGAATTAAGTGACGCAAACAGTTGATTAGAGAGATTATAAAGTTCTATTAAAACAAACGCAAAATAGTTTTCTCGATATTTAAATTTATTCTATGAAGTCAATAAAATACAGCTTCAAAACTAAAACCCGGGTATCAAATCGAAAAGGTATAAAGGTGGGCGTCGTTATACTGAGATATTAAAAGGGTAATGTATCCAGTCCAGTAGTATATTATTCTATATATAAATGCTATTCTGTTGCAAGGTTAGTTACGGTAGGGTACTATACCAATAAAACACCTATTCAAGATTTTGGAAGTCTTTTTTATTATTTTATTAGGCGTGTGTTACTTTTGAACCATCGTTTATTTATCAGTTTACTATACAGTATATTGGAAAAATTGTTATTGTTTTGTGCATATTTAAGAAAAAATTTCAAAGTTTCGAAGTTAGTCAAATAAAGGAAGAAAGAAAAAAACTACAAACACAGTTAACTCTACAAATATAAGAGGAATAATTTACAAAATAAGTAAATATTGACATTATTGCTGCATTGCAGCATTTAGTAGCAAATGGGCACCGTGCATTCAGCGTAATGCTGCTGGATCATTAATAAATTTAGTGAATATAAGTATTCTATAACTAACTATTCTAACGAGACTATTTATTTCAACATCAGTATGTCCAAATAAATTGTCTGTACATCAACCCACATACATGCGAATCCATAAATAGACTGCATATACTACGACGACTGTTATGTATCATAAAGTTTCCTTTTCGGTTCTATCGTAGTCCGGTTAATATTCAAAACGCAAACCACTTTCATTTTCTTTTCTAAGCACGTTATTACGCTGAACGTGTTGTGTTGTCTATATTGTGTTCATTTTAATCCGTGTCGGTACTCGGTACTGAGCGGGGCGAGTGGTGATTTGCCGAAGTTACCGGTGAATCAGCTGTTTAACGCAGTTGACGCGGTAGCGGGGAAGTGTTGTGGGCACAGCCGTATAGGCAATCGTTGACGCTGACGTGAACGGCGTCAGTGTACGCGGGCCTGCGTTCGACAACGTTCGCTCTTTGATCCACTAATTGTCGGCTCCCTATCGCCAATCTTTATAATAGACGTCGAGTGTATGTGAAGTGTTATCGAAGAGTTTACTCGTTCCTACCCAAGAAACCCAGAATTTCAGGTTTTAGATCGTCTATTTAAAGTTAGTCAGCAATACGTTTATAGTGAATATCCCTGACAGTAATAAAATTGTTTACAATTATTAAGGTCTTTGTCGATGTTTTCGTGAAACACTTTCATATTACCTAAGACATGTATAAAATTAACACCTAATGAGCAACCGAGATACTTCAGGTTTAACTAGTTTATTTGGTTAGGTATGACCTACTTTGGTAACGTCGGTGGGGCCAATATGCATAATTTATTCCGTGTTTTCAAACGGCATCTAGTCTAAAATAGTTACAGAGACCACTTGTAGCAACGATATTGTAAACTTAAAACAAAGCCACTTTTAAATTTTGTGAGTCATTCAAATTCATGTTGTAATGCGCAACATGTTTGATTCCTTGGTCACATGTTTATTTTGATGACATTATTTAAAAAACAAACAATAAGGCTTTATGACGACAACCACCAGAAGCGTACTATTTTAATTATGTACCAAAACCAACAAGGAAATTCAAATTATGAAGAAGTAAGTACTATACTAAAAACTTTCAACGAGTTACTAAATATACAAGAGTCTAGGATATGTGTATTTTATTCTGCTGATTGTATTAAATATGATAGGATAAGTAAATATTTGGGTGTCGAAACTCTGCAGTTCTCGGGCCAATTTAATATCTGATAGTCCCGTCTGGCGAAATTATATCGATTCGAGAGTCTCTTGGCACCCGTTGCCTAGTCGTCCTGCATCCACTCCCCCACTGAATTGCATACAACGTATAGAGAGGGTGCTATACGCCCACGTATCTCATTAAAAACGATTTCACACCAACCAGACATTCCCTTCGTTACAAAGTTACATTTTCGTACTTACCTTTGCATTTTCGGTGATATTAGCGTCATTACAAAGTGACGTTAGTATTTCCGTTCCACTTGTGACGCATCTAAGGAATGTGTGGCTCGTTCCGACGTTATTTGCCTGATGTGAAGGTCACTTTGCGAGCTATCCATCTCTTAGTTGGACCGGTCTTTTTGACCTTGTTACTGTCAAGGATATCCACTCAAACGTTTCCTGCATTTTACTAATGCGTGTAGTGTGGAGCGAGAGCGCTGCATGACTCTGCGCAGTTTCTATTTGTGTTAACTTTCGATTTGTTTATATTATCATATTATAGGACTGGGAACATTTTAGTCTTGAAACCTTCTACTGAGTTTTTTTACAAAATTCCTACAATAAATAGTGCCTGACAATTCCCTATAAGTATTAAAAGGAATTCTAAGTGAATCCTTAGATATCGAAGTGGTATTTTTGAGTGTAATGACATGAAGTTCCATGAGGTCATGGCAGACGGATTTGTGGGATCATTGGTCCATCCACCTTATACCAACGGCTCATCGTATGGAAAAGGAGATAGATACACTGCAGCTCCTAATGAGTAAGTTTCTAAATTATTGGCTTCAAGCTACAACCTATAGTAGCTCGATGCAGGGCAAGGATTTTTCCTCACAACTGAGGAGGACTAGAGCGTACCCCCCTACGCTGCTTCAACGCGGATTGGTAGTGGCCAACCCGATGTTCGGACCGCCCGACGACCTCCGACATCTAGGGATAACAGTCGACGGTTTAACGTGTCACTACGAAGCATGTAAGAGCTCAAGAAATCGGTCACCGATCCAACTGCCGGCCGAGACCGACGCAGCTTAACTTGTCAATCAGTTATGAATACGATTGATACTCAATGCGCGACCATTAACGACTTTGTCCATATTATTATGGTCACGTATATACGTGATATGGGTAATCACGTTCAAACACGGAACATGTTACTTAAAATTGTGTAAATTAATAATTTTCACAGCCTCGCAATTTTTATGCGTTTCAAAATAAACTGGCAGTTTGTTTGGTCATGATTCTCGTGAATTTGCTTGCTCATTGACCATGTGCGTAGTTCCAAAAATGTCAAGTCGCCATGGCGATAAGGCTTCCGCAGCAGCAGATAATAGCATATTGTTATTATATGTTGGAATAATTTCTAGATTTAACTTCCGTTAGGCGACTAGGCATGGATATACTACAAGTATTCTTGTTCTAATAATTTTATAAACTACAGTGTCCAGAATGAAGGCTATAAATAAACGTCTAAAACCAATGTTGACAATATTTTAAGATGGTTTTGACACTCGTGTTCCGAGTATTTTTAGGGGGCTGGAGAGGATACTCGATCGACGTAATGCCGCGTGTTTTATTGGCATATGCACTGCAATTTGGTTGATCATACTCGCAGTTAGTGGTACGTAAACGACCTATCTGCATACGCGCATTCTCCTTATGCTGCCATCATGAACAGGGACATTACACCCACTAGCGCCAATATTTATATCCGTAATGTCACCTGACTCACCTCGAAATTTCAACGGCATTGTATGTAATATGTTTTCAATACACAAATAAAGATTCAGATCGTGATCCAATTTATTTTAAACAGCCACAAAGGGAATGAAAGAATATTGAATTACTAGGCTTTGCCACGGCTCCGCCCGCGTGTAATTCCCACATCTCTCTTACAGGAAGTATGCCACTCGGGCCCATAATCTATATCTATGCAAAAATTACGTTGAGCGGATCGACGTGATTTTTTGCTTCGTGAGAGAAGGACAAGCCAACAAACGTTAACCAGTTCGCATTTATATTATTATGTCATGCACTGCCATGCAAGACAACTAACATCAACAAGAAGACGTCAATAATTTTACGATCTTTCAATATTTATGTCAATGACAGTGTGTGCCTTATTTTTTCGTTTAAGAAAAGAAAAGAAAAATGTTTATTGTTTACCGTTACCGTACAAAAGATGTTACAACAAAAATGCGGGAGTACAATAATTTTGTCACTGGTTTGATGAATTTACTTTTATTTTTTAGCATTTAATATCACCAATATCAAAGCTACATTATAAGTATCATTTTGTCACAAACATTTTCTTTCTCACTTTCAGTGTCTTGATTAAGGACTAATTTGTTAACTGTGTAACTAAATGTGAGAAACATTTTAACCTAAGTAGCCTATAATAGAATGTTGTAGTAGATACCAGTTCTTGGCGAAAAAAGCCGCACTAAGGCACTCAGCTGCGGTTAACCACAACTGCTGGATTTCAGTGCGCACCTCTTTGACAAGCAGTACGGACAAGAGCTGTTATAATAAACCTAACAAATATGCCTTCATTAAATAATACAGAAAATGCTAATATTACATGCTATTTGCAAAAAGTACTACTTTGTACAAATTTAGCATAACTGTCAATTCGTTATGATTGACACAACCCACCCTAAAATACTTTTACACGTAAAGGGCAGCATTTTATGATGTATTAAATAAAGTTTTAATTACTTAAGGGTTCCGCATTTAAAAGCTTATTCGAAACCCCAATTGGCTGTTCAATTTTATCAATAACAAAGTAAACGAGGTTCTTAACAGCTTCAATTAAGGGACAAAGGGGAAAGTGGGGGTTTGCTCCGCGTCGGTGAAGGAAATAATTTTTGTAGTTTTACGCTTTATTGTACACCGTAAAAAAAATACAGTGAATTACACAAAAAATACTTAAATTCTAGGGTGCAAGGGCGGTCTTATCGCTAATCAGCGATTTCTTCCAGACAACCACATGGTGAGGAGGAAAAGCATACAGCTATGAATAAGGTACC
>DWLO01003165.1:0-11343 GCA_018245335.1 Dalla quadristriga | reverse complement strand
TATACCTGACAGGTATATCTGCGCAGGTTTAACAACTTGAACAGTAGGGCTATGAGTTAAACTAACCATGGCGTTTATGAAAGTCACATATTTGTATGAAATAGAGTAGCGCCTCTAACGTACTCGACATAGAACTAAAGCTGATAGTCTCGATAGCATCCATTGAGACGTGTGACGCGCAGTGGGGCATTCTTTCATTCAAAATCCGTATAATGAATGACAATTTTTACAGTGGCCGTAGCTGTCGGTAACTGGCAAAATTTGCTCACGTTTTGAGACGATATCGTAATACTGCTCCAGCGCTTAAGACCGTTTATCAATTTTACTTCCTTCTCGCTCGCACGTTATTAAATTTTCAACGATTGTTAAAGTCTAGGTATTCTTCTAAAAAATGTTCTTCATTATCTATATTGAAAATAAAATTACGGACACTTTAGACATATTTAAATTTTCATATTTAAAGTTTCTGTGAGAGAATAATAGCGAAAACAATTCATAATTTTGATTATTCTCATTATAAAAAAATAGGATTATAAAAAAGTAGGAATAAAATCTGAATATGATAATTAAAATATGTCGCAAATGTCCGTAATTTTCTTACCTGACAGGTTGGCCTGTACAGGTGAAGTGCGCAGGTGGGACTGAGCATGTGCGGCTGGCATTAAAAGTCACAATCAATCTCCCGTTGGAATACCGGCTTACCGGCTGAAGCGTTTGAAGTGAATGGGATTATTTTTGACGTTTCATTCATTCTGAACTCTGAAGAGGCTCGCTAATATCTTTTGGGCTCGAGCCAGAATGTTTTTATAGTAGAGTTGAGTGGTTTTGAGACCGCGAAAGCGGCGTTGCTTAGCGCCTCCTCATACATTTTATTTAAAGTATTCGTTACCAAGGAATAATTTCTAATTTGTTCAACGCAAATTTTTCCTAATTTGCGACCTGAATCCGATAAATAGCTAACAAATATTCGTATTAAACTATCTGAAAGTAGTCTCCTGTTTGTAGTATATTTCTCCACACTGTTCTCAATACAGGTAATTGTGTCACTACTTGTAATCGATCTGTGACGAAGAAGTACCGAAAAAATGTCCAAAACAAAAACTATGCTCGATGTGGGAAAAAATAAGGAAGTAACAGTTTTTTTTAAGGAAACTAGCTACATAATTTCGATACCTCGAATAAAAACTGTAACTGTTATTGATAAACAAGTGGAAGTGTCGGTAAGGTACGCAGAAAAAGCGCTTTCGTAACGCAAAAACAAAGCAATGGCCGAGAAGCGACCGCGCTCGGACGCAGGGCGTTCGGACGTAACGCAATTTTACGCCCAAGCACACGGTGACACTATTATCAAGGTGCGTTTATACAGAAGATTATTTCGCCCGTTTTTTCAACTTACGTAATGAAAGGACGGAAATATGTATGGGAAACTAAAAGTAAATCTTGACATTCAAATTACTCGCACCTCAGTGCCTTCAGTTGAAAGTATTCGAGAAGTTATGAGATGATCAAGAACACTCATGCTATTATCACTCATGTTAGATTTCCGCCATCGAATTTACAACGCCGAAATCCTTGGGCGAATCAACGCTACCGACACATCCCTTAGAACTAGCAAGGATGGGACAGGCCACGTAGTTCAAAGGACTGACAATTGATGGAAAAGAGGCTTCGAATGGAGATCATGACTCGGTAAAATGAGCACGTTGGTTGAGACAACCTGAAGAAGACAGAGGGAAACCACTCGATCCCAATCGCACACGACTGATCGGAGAGGGCGCAATTAAAGTTCGCTAGTGTCCAGCAGTGAATATTCAAAGACTGATGGATGGATCTATATTAGACTCAACGCAATTTTACGCCTCATTCAACGTTGACAATAGTGTCATAATAGAATCAGGGTGCATGTATGGAGAAGATGATTCCGTGCCTTCTCTCCAACTTGCTGTAGGACTATATTATGCCGCAACACAATTAACGGGAAGACGATTCTGGGATCACGTTCCGACCGCGTCATGACCACTAACACAATAAGAGAAACAATTATACGACCTCGTATCAAAAGATGAGTACGAATGATATTAAGACAATAAAACAATTAATATAATATTATTGATAAACATTCACTTGTATCACCTCACCTATAAAAAATATTGAGTACGTTAGCGTGGGAAGGGAAGCCTACAACATTGCTATAAAAAAATTAAACATAGTTCAATGTGTTACTATAACACAATAAAAATCTGACCTCGGATCAGAAAAACTTGAAGCCAGTCTACTGACATGTGTATCGAAACATCTACATGTCGACGCCACAGATGTTACAGAAGATAAGGAACTATATTTGGGGCGGATATGCTATTTACTCTTTTAAAGGTCAACTTACCTACATATTGATGTTGGAATTATGATTATCAAGTTTATTTATGAAATACTGGCACTCCTTGTTGGAGACTGGACGTAGACGACTGATGGGTGACAACAGTTGCTGCGCTGCCTTAAAAACTGAATAATACGATCATGTAGATGTGATCGTTGCGTAGCTCAGTAAAAATACCGTTTGATCAGATGAATAACAATTTAACATCTAAAGCAATCAATCCTAGTTTAGATCAAAAACCAGTCTGCTTTAATCTAAGCTTGCACAAATTAACTTCACCGATCATCAACAGATAATTGTCAAGTGCATGCATAACATGTTTTGTGCAAATTTTGTCGCTGTAACTGAGTTTTCTGCCAGACAATATTTTGGGTAGAGGATAAAGTCGACGAATATATAAAAGTAGGGGTGAAAGACCCCAAACACATGCCTGCGGCTGCTCTAATTACTCTTAACGGTCTGAACCAAACAATTAGTAGCTTTAAATGAAGCAAAGCGTCGTTGTGATGAACCCCCACTTAAGCTCCCCTTCGACAACCCTCAATTTGTAGAGGTTTGTAATAAAGTTGACGTACCGTTTCAAACATACGGGCCTTATGCGTTTGATGTTTGTTTATCAATATATAGTACCTTAGTGATGGGTCATTCTATGTGGGTTTCTAGTAATCGCAGCCCATCACTGGCCTACTACTGAGCACGAGTCTCGTCCCTGATTGAGAAGGGTTGTTACTTAATCACGCAAAATCTACTCAGTTGATTCTCATGAAATTGAGCGTGAAGCTATCTGAAACCTTAGATTAAAACAAATTGGCAGATACGGTACGTCCATAAATCGCGTTGCAGAAAAATTGGATAGATACACGTATAGGTACACGCACCCACTCAATTTCAATAGTTGAATGTTGCACATTCAATAACCACCAGATTGCATAGTAAGACGTATTTAATATGAATTCCGCTACGTTGTCCGCTTCTGTATTAAGTACATTGCGCAGTCGGATTTTGATGTTCTTTTTCTATCTTCACAATATTCTGTCCAGGATTTTGGCCTCCTACTCGAGGTGTCCGGGATTCAAATCAAAGGTACTCACCTCTGACTATACGGAGATGTGTGCGTTTGAAGCATTTAAATATCATTCACGGTGCAGAAAAATCGCAAACCTGCATGCTTGACAGTTTTCCATAATGTTCTTAAAAGGCATCTAAAGTATGCCTACCCGCACCCGACCAGCGTGGTTTACTGTAGCCTTAAATTTTTTCATCCTGAGAAGACTCGTGCTCAGAAACCCCTCAAAGGGCAACCGCTGGATTTACAGGGCACAAGACCAGTTGAAGTGGCGTCAACTACGGGAGGTCTATGTCAAGCAGTGAACTCTAAAGACTGATGGGTGGATGGATGAATCCTCACTCTCACAACATTTTATATGGGCGAAACTCTTTAATTCGTCAAGTGGCAGTTACTCAGACTCAATAGAAAATCAGTTGACGTCTGTCCCCAAGCGGCTATTGGCTCTTGAAGAGGAAATGGCTGGGGTAGGGGTTGTTGTTGATAATGATTTTAACATGTATTGTGTGTCACACAGACGGGCGGTGCGGACAGCGCGAGCGGCGGCTCCGGCGGCTCGGGCATGGAGTGCATGCAGCTGCGCTCGCCGCCGGGGCCCTTCCACTACCTCATCTCGGAGCAGGCTAAGTCGCTCGTTGCGCTACAGGTCTGTATGTGTTACTTATTTGGTTAGGAAAGTTATGGAGGTAAACGGGCAGGCAATCTACTTGGTGTTAAGCGTTCACTATAACATCATATGATTGTTTGTCAATATACTCCTGTAACCTTAACAGGAGCATTGTCCTATTTAAAGTCTGGTGCAGATGTCATAAGATAACGTTTTGAATCGATTTATAAAAGGTGGTGTAAGATTGAAATCGTTGCCGCTGCGCGCCGTGATCAGTCAGCCACTTAAAAATACGTAGTATTGACTATTTATTAAACTCTTCTGTACTATAGACCTTACGTCTAACTAAATGACAAAGGGCCTGGTAAATATTATGAACGGTCTTGCACCACAACGAAAAAGACAATGGCAGAATAAATCAATAAATCAAAAAGACCGACAAAAGGAAATATAATAACGTAAAAGTTAAAAAATTTACTCGAGGCCAGGAGATTGAGTGTCTGAAGCAATAACCTTGTGGCTATCTTTCAAATAAGATTACTTGAAACGTCTTTGCTATCTTGATGATATTTGTTCGTTAAATATTTCTTACGAAATACGATGTTATTAAAAATTTGGAATGGTGGGAAAAGTTCCTCGAATGGAGATCACGATTCGGAATCAGAATGTTGGGGAACCAGGTGATCAGATGACCTCAAGAAGACAGCGGGAAACTGCTGCATTCAGAGGGCGCAGGACCGGTTGAAGTGGCGGTGTATTTGTCGCGGGGGCTTATCAGTTGACCTTCGAAGGCTGATGTATGGACGGATGATTAGATATTTTTGCTCCAGATTTACACCTAATCTAACCCCTCGTCTCAACATTGCAGGAACTCCAGAATGAGGTCGGAGCCTTGCTCGAGTTCCGCGACCTCGTCATCGAGACGTTCCCGAACCTGCGCTCCAAGATGGCGCCGTCGACGCCCGCGAGCGGCACGCGGCGCGACTGGGAGCCAGGCGTGCGCGTGCGCCGCAAGCTGGCCGCGGCGGCCGGCGACGCGGCCAGGGCGAAGCCCCAGCCCAGCGTGCAGGACTCGGGGTTTAGTACCGAGACCTCGTGTGGGAAGGACGCGCATTCCTCTTCAGCGTCCGCTTCTGCGTCGGCGTCTAGATCCCGGCCGCTTGAAGACGAACTGTGGGCGCTCTTGGATGTCATCCAACGGAAGGTAACATACTTGAAGTTAAGATTGTCTTAGTAGAACTGCCAGCAAGGATCCTCCAACCAGTGAGTTGGTGCTGGTTGGTTGTTAGGTAGTAAGTGCTGAACCTAGTGACATAGTGATGTAAAAAACGCGGTTCAGCACTGAGACTTCGTGCGGAAAGGACGCGAATTCTCCCTCAGCGTCATCAGCGTTTTTCATCATCAAGTGCAGTTGTTTGTAGATTTACTTACGATTACGACGGGGTTCTCTCCAGTTGCCCGTAGCATCTGTTTTGCACCTGACCGACTCGTTTGACCAGACAATCTGCCCTGCTTGAAGTTTAAGACTTATAAGCATTTCTCAAGTCGTTCTCTAGCGTTTTTAGTCGTTATTTGTGATGCCTTGTACTTTCCACTCTCGGTACAGGGAATCTTAGTGTGAGTCTGTATGGTTATCACTTGTATTTGGTTCGCAGGGCGTGCGGTTACGAGACGAGGCAGAGCAGTTGCGGGGCGAGCTGGACGAGAGGCACTCCGGCGACGAGCACACGACCGAGGAGTCGTTCGCGCGCGCGCTGTCCGCCGTCTGCGGGGACTGCGCAGTAGGCGCGGTGAGCATACATTCAAACCTTAAGCTAGTATTATAACTTTGATGCGCTTATGGTCACGCCACGTCTGATTGACGTGGTAAGCCGCGCCGATCACGGCCGGCAGTTGGAAGAGCGACCGCTAGTCGCAACATTTCTTGAGCGCTTCCGTGCTTCGGAGAGAAGTAGTCATTTAAGCATTGGACGCCATAGCGCTCTATGAGACGCTATCGTGACTATCAGATTTAGTTCTATGTCGAGTCCGTTAGAGGCGCTACTCTTTTTGTATACAAATATGTAACTTTCATAGGTAATGTTTTACTAATAATAATGTAATGTAATGTAATGTCATAAAAACGCTTTCACACTCACACCCCCGCACTAGGATTCCCTGTGTTGCGGGTGGCGGACACACACAGAGAACAGAACACAACTTAACGTCCAAGACCCGAGTACAAACATTTATCTGCCAAATATATGTCTGCCCCGGCCGGGGATCGAACCCGGGACCCACGGCTCATCAGTCGTCCGACGCCTTTAAAGTGCAAATTTGCACGAAAAATCACACCAAAGCGGATACCGATAGTCTCGTCTTCGGTTACACTATTAATGAGCAGTATTCATCTTGCCTTGAGAACGTTACACAAATATATTCTAGCCACGGACGTTAATTGACACAGCTAAGGAACCTTAATCTGTTTAAGTCAGTATACATACGAGTACGTCGACGACCACTGTGACCAAAATGTTTTAATTTAAAATGAGTATATCACCTGCTTTAGTTAAGTTGTAGTGTAATTATTTAAACAAATTTACCAAATCATTGCCTCGCTTAAGTTACATTATTCGTTGTAAATTATTGAAATGACTTTTAGTGTGCACTGGCATAATACATACAATTAAAATATTTATATGAATAATAAACTTTTTACTGCTACTCTGTTCTATTATTTTGAAAGCCCGTAAACTAATCTCTCTTTGTTCTATGTGATGAGGATATTGTATTGTAAGTTGGTAAGAACCAACCACTGCATAATGGTATAAGTATTGATGGATAACAGTATTTAAGCCATGTCAACCATGCCTTTGGGCGGCCTGAAAAAGTTCCGTCACGGGTTGGCCACTTACCCCTAACCAATCCGCATTGGAGCAGCGTGGTGGGAATGCTCCAGGCCTCCTCAGTTGTGAGGAGAGACCCGTGCCTTGCATTATGAGTCGCAGCCAAGCACTGCAGCCCATGGACATTTATAACAAACTTCGAATAAAACTGTACGAGGGACTATCAATAAAAATATTCCTTTAGTATTCGGTGTTCAAAAGATTATAAGTAAGTATTCGTTAGGCAGTTAGTTTCACAAAATCTTTTTGTGAAAACTGAATGTGGAAAGTGCCTTATGACCTTTCTGCAACGATGCCCTCGCGATGAAAATAGGAGACTCGGGGCCGAGAAAGCCACGTACGAGCCAGCAACATTTCTTCATTTGTCAAGGATGTGTGTGTATTTTTTGCGGATAAGACACATTTAAGTGTTTGTTTTGTCAGGTCCGGAGTGTCACGGCAGCGACTACTTTGAGAAACTATCGGGTTACCGCACTCGACGGTGCTTTCATCTCACTTTAGTTCTGCCGTTTAGTCTCAAATAACACTGAATTCTTTAATATCCGCTCGGGCTTTTGCAAAATTATGTTCGAGTCGTTTAACATAATTGGGCTATTTCAGGACATAAGTGATTAAATATTGAATAACAATTTTAAATCAGTATTCAATAATTATTTTATTTCATTTAGTTATGGAAAGCATAGCAATCCACGGCTATTCCCACGGTCATTATCACACATTAAAATGAAACCTACAACCAATGAAGAAATTGAGTAAGAATAAAAATACCTGACAAATCTAGACACTAGGCAGTGTGACAGCCAAGTTCGTTAAAGAAAAGGGAGACGCAATGGCAGTGTGTGTGAATCCAATATCGAAAAAACTCAACAAATTTTCTTTTAAATGAATGTATAACGTTGTTTGTAGCTCATATAGCTAAAGAATCTGTTACGGAACTTGGCATCCGATAGAACTCAACTCTTTAATTGGTGACGCCACCCTCCTCGTATGTCGTTTGTACTGAACTTGGCCTCTTTTTTCAGATATAATTTTGGTTGGGATATCTACAACTTACAAGATAAATTATCTTGAAGCGGACGTCCGTGTTTAATTTTGCATAATACTCGTACTTACATACAAAGGTAATTTAATACATTACAACAAAAACATATCGCTTTATTTCTGTATCGAAAGTCTGCAAAGGAAAAAATTAATAAACGGTACTAATAGCCAGTCATACATTGTTTATTAATCCACCTGATGAGTACGAATTTCGCATTTCGTAATAATTCTCCTTGTAGCCGTAGTTGCAATACTGCATCTGTGCGCACGGCACTTCATTCGATATCATATCGTCGTATGATCGTTCTTCGTAGTCATTTTCCGAGTAATCCTGACCGTAAGTTTCATTACACGTTGGTTCGTTTTGGACGGTTTCTCTTGGCATTTGGACGTTTCGATTTTCCGTTGTAGATTCGTGCTGAGTGTTAATGTTCCATCTTTGAGAAATAGCGCAGCTGAGACTGCCGCCGTGTTGAAACGCGAATGGCCATGCCTGAAAAACAAATGATCAATAAAGGACTGATTGAAAGAATTACGTATTTGATGGTAAATGTTCACGGGGGTTCTAAAATTCACAGTAGACAACATTTCAATGACAACACAGAATAAAAGTTTTGCCAAACATTTCATTAAATTATCTCGTGCTGACTCCGTGTCCACTTAGTAGAACTGTTTGTGGCAATCTAATTAGTATCATCGCCGTTTCTTATTTTAACCTAACGCAACATAAAAATAAATAACCTTTCAAAAAACTAAATATTTTGAGTTAGTAACACAAAAAATTAACCAACTTATTGTTTAATTTTTTATTCATATATTTCTATTTCTTATTGTTCATTTTGTCATAATATAACTTTCATTTGATAACTTGCCTAAAAAAATTGCCTGTTGGTTAAAAGTTGGTTTTGTAGAGACCTCCCAAATAGTTAGACATAAGATACGTTAAGTGTGAAAAATTATGTTTTGTCACTTGACCCCACTTTTTGTGTCTAAACAAACGCAAGACACATGTTGACCCACAAACAAAGTTATGTTACGAGTATATTAATCAAACGATTTTTATAATAGCCTAACCTACTTACAATCTGTAATAATTACTAATGCATTTCACAATTTACGGTAGGTACTTAAATAGTAGGTAGGTACATATTTTAAACCAAAATCTACATTACATGGATTAATTATATTGTGTAGGTAGTGGATTTTAAACGATCTAAGAAAAAGACAATTAAGAGGATGCATCGATCCTCACTTGAAAATGAAGCGGACGGGTCACCGACCAATCATGGAGGACTATGGAGTTTTAAAATGACAGTGATGCAACTATTTCATGCACGTCAATGGTGCGATGGCTGTAGTGAGCGCGCGCTTGAAAATAATCAATGTATGCGCCAAAAATCGTTTTAGCAGAAAACTATTTGACGGATTAAGAAAATGGTTCAGTGCATTTTAGAAATGATTATTTACTATATTTTAAAAATAATTCCGTGAACTACCTACCTAGTTCGTGAAAATGTAGTACCTACCTTGTGGCTCAGAAAAAGGAAAATAATTTGTCTATTTCATAAAAAAAATCGCAATCAAATTTTAAGTAGGTAATCGTGTTTTCGTTTTATTAAAACTTAGATCATATAGTCAAGAAATATATATTCAAAAATTAGGTTAATAATTCTATAAATGAAGGAAAATAATTGGAATTGAAAACACTAAAAACCGTTGACACACACACCTAGGTCAGGAAATGGTACGGAAGTTAAAAAGATTAAAAACTGAGCAAGTCATAATTCGATAACTTCCATAGACATTTCGTCGCGCTCATAATCTGAGATCAAGTTAAACAAAGGAAGAAAACAATAAAATGGGGCATCTTTAACGTCCGGAGATAAATTTTATTTATACTTGTAACAGCTGCAAACTTTTGGTCAGCGCGCGCTCTCCACGTAAAACCCGTGTTTATTGTTGTAACCTTTTTGTTTCTATCTTTGCTTCGTTTCAGTTGGACCGATATTTGTTTATTTTTTAGGGCCACACTTTTGCCTTGAGTACCAGATACTAAAAAATAATTTTTTAGAAACTTTTCCGCCACCCGCAAGTTGACATGTTCATAAAAATTTTAGTTTGAACCAACGGACTGACTTTCGGCGTTTTTACGATATTATTATTAGACAAATAAAAATTAAATTAAATAAGTTTTGTAGAATTAGAATGCAGACCGAGAACACTAATCTATGAGGGAAAACCTCTTTTCTCGATAGTATTCAACATTTTTAATCACCAACGAGTCAGTCTTTCCACGGCCGGAGGAACATTAGTAATTGAAGTTAATGACTAGTACGTAACAAATTTTTAACTCGGAGGCATACCTATACGGCGCTTTATTTGTTCGGAATAAAGTAGGGACCAATTTTGAACATCTCTTATTGATAAACAGTCCCTCGATACGCGGTGTTGTGCTAGACTAGTTTCAAATCACTGGCTAAACAAGTTTTAAAATAATGGTAGAAAGATAATGTAGGGAGTAAGTTCTATAGTATTTTATTTTTATGCTCTTACGTTTCTTATAATCAATATCTAAATCAATATTGACAACATTCCACAATCGTTTCGGATAATCCCGCTATCGATCAAGCACGGGACCTTCGGAGAACCCCGTCTAATCCTTGCTGTCAGCGCGCGGTTAGCGCTTGGCAAATGTTTCCCTGATTCATTGCGAGCTCCTTGGGCCCGCTCGTGCTTAAGAATTAACAGATGACAAGTGTGACAGAGAATATATCGTGAACAATCATGTGATAGGCGCGACAGATGGGCGGGCCGGGAGTTTTTCAGTGTACATCGCTTCGTCTCGCCGTCAACGCACCGATTAATGGTTAATTGATGGGTTTGGAATGTCAAGAGTTTAGAATAATGTTTTCGAAATTCTTTAATTTTTTTAAATTTCATATGCAAATTCAAACCCGCCAGGAGGCCTAGACTATTCTATTCTATCAGAAAAGACTAATACAGTAAAGTTGTCGTAACTTGTATAGGATTGATTTTGAAATAGCTTGTTTGGAGCCGTGTTTGTTAGCTTGAAGAGTTTGTGTGTGCCGGCACTTATGGTAACGTTGATTAAATCAGCCGTCGCGCGTTGTCTTAAACTCGGGCTATCGTAGCGAGGTGCGAAGGTGTATTTTGTAAGTGAATCTGTAAACAATTTTCCCGGGACTGTACCACCGCTAAACTCGTTTCTGTTGCTGCTAAATATTTAATTTATTATAGTGCACATATAAGACTAATAAGGCTGAGTGCATGGGGCGGTACCACCGCCACACCCATTTCTGCCGTGAAATAATTGTTGTTCAACAATTGTGTTTCGGTCGGAAAGGTG
>DWLO01003164.1:0-11343 GCA_018245335.1 Dalla quadristriga | reverse complement strand
TGCAAATTCAGAACTTGTAGTTGTCGAAGCTTGTTTTTAAACTACTTGCAAATATATGAATTTCGTCAATGTCTTTTATTTCCTCAGGTAGTTTATTGGATATTTTAATTATCATTGCATTTGGACTGTCTTTGTGCATCTTTAGTTTAGAGGTAGGTATTATTAATTTATTTCTATCTCCTTTCTTCCTTCTTTGGATATCTTTTTGCAAAGAGGGCTGCTTCTAATATATATGTATATGTAATCTATATGTAATCTTTATGCAATCTTTATATATATATATATCTACAGGTCAATGTTAATATTTTATGTTTTTGAAAGTGTGGTTTGCATAAATCCCTGATGTTCACCATTGCTCTGATGCACTTTTTTTGCATGATGAATAGATCCTGTGTGTCTACTCAGTTACCCCATAGTATAATATCATAACCCAGCCAGGCATATGCATATGGGTAATATGCTGTTATTTTCGTTTTTATGTTTGTGGTCTTGTGCAGATCTCAGATTGCATAAGTGACTCTAGACATTTTTGATTTAATTTCTTATGTGTGCTTTCCAGTTAAGATGTGTGTCAATAACAAATCCAAGCAGTGGAAACGTTTGTACGCGTTCGATTTTCATAATATTATAATAATAATTTATTTTAAGGGAGTTTTTTGGTATGGTCTATATTGCATAATTTTAGTTTTCGTAAAGTTTATTTCTAAGCTATGGTCGATTAAATTGTTAAATAAATTAATTAAATTGTCATATAGATCAATATTATTATTACTTGATGTCAGAATTGATATGTCATCTGCGAACAGTACACATGCTTCATTAAATATTTTTAGGAGGTTGTTTATGTATATAAATCATTAATGCCCACCATTAACTCACTGCAGTAGGTGGTTCTACTTAGTCCACCTATGGAAATTTATGAGCATAAGCCTTCCTAGGTGCCTACTAATCTAGGTAGTAACTAATACGTCCTATACTAATACTAGGTATACGTAATATACCTAGGTCCCAAAGGTACATATTTTGGAAATATTGTGCTTTCTTTGTTTTAAAACTATCGACGATTAAACATCTCAACCTGGAAGAAAATTTGAAGTATGGAGAAAATCGAGTATTGTGCCGTTGTAAAGTTCCTTACCAAGCAAGGAAAGTCTGCAAATTATAATGGAAGAGATGTCATCGGTTTACAGGGACTCTTGCCCTGGAAAAACGATGGTTTACAAGAGGCACAACCTTTTTAAGCAAGGCAGGGATTCACTTGAAGACGATCCACAACCAGGACGGTCTGTTGAGGTGACCTCTCCGGAAATTGTAGCGAAAGTCGAAAAATTAGTATTGGAAGATGCTCAGCTAAAGAAGAAACAGCTTGCAGAAATGGTTGGAGTATCGGATACAACCATTTCTAAAATTCTACATGACCATCTTGGCATAACTAAGGTCAGCGCGCGGTGGGTGCCGAGAATGCTCACGCCGCCGCAAAAACAACAGCGCGTTGAATGTTCCCCAGCGTTTTTGGACCTCTGTGGACAAGACAAGGATATTGTACTGAATCGAATTGTTACTGGAGATGAAATTGGGTTCACCATTATGAACCTGAGTCTAAACAAGACTCCATGCAGTGGCATAAAAAGGGTACACCACCTCCTAAGAAGTTTAAGGTGTCACAATCGGCCGGAAAACTCATGGCGACAGTCTTTTGGAATTCAGAAGGAATTTTGTTAATAGATTATAAAGATAAAGGTGTCTCTATAACCGGAGAATATTATGCAACAATTTTGGAGCGGTTAAAAGAAGCCATCAAAGAAAAAATAAGAGGAAAATTAAGCAGAGGTGTCCTGCTTATTGCACGACAATGCGCCCGTACACAAGAGCCGTATTGCACTGGTGGGCCTTGATATTTTAAATTACCCACCCTATAGTCCAGACCTGGCTCCGAGTGATTATTATCTCTTTTCAAAAATGAAAAAAGAGCTTCGTGGAAAAAAGTTTTCCACAGGCGAAGAAGTTAAGGACCCAATTTCCTCGGTATTTTTCCCGATAAGGACACAATTTTTTTTTATGAGGGTTTAAATAAGATCCGAAAAATGTATTCGTCTTGCAGGAAGATATATAGAAAAAGAAAAATAATTTTGACATTTTATTTTCCCTCCTTGTCCCTCATTCCGCGAACTATAAAACGCACCCTCGTAGCTATCTAGTACCTATCCGTCCGACAATAAGTATTTATTTTATAAGCGTAGTCAATTATCTAATCTGTGGCGGTCTTTGGCGTAGCTTATAGCACGGAAAAGAAAAAACTGAATCATTTCCATAGCTGTTTAAAGCAAAAAGATTTGATTTTTCGCCATCCTTAGCAGTCGCGGTGCGAGCGAGACAAGCGCGCGAGGAAATTAAGCGTCGAGGGGAAGTGCGGGTGAAATTCGAATTCGAGCTGAGGTATTATGGCGCCTTAAACATGATCTTGTCTACTCCGTAATATCATTCATTAATTTCCGGAAATATTTATTGCATATTTTTATGATGATTCGCTTAGTTGTAGATATGATTGGATGGCTAACTTCGTGAGTAGCTTTATAAGCTGATGCTCGAAATTCCTCTGGCAGGTGCGGACGCGCTGTGGTACCTGATATTTCACAATAAATTAGAGTATTACTGTATGGCGTGTGATTGTTTTTTAACGAAGGTTCTCAGCTTGTATTAATGATTGATGTTCTTCGTCTTTTCTTGCGCTTCAGACAATTCTTGATCGGAGAGGAGTATCGATCGATAGCAGACATTCTTAACATACTATCGGCTACGATATTATCATATCTGCTTATCGGTTCAATAGAGCTGCAGAACTAAAGTATGATATCGAGGTGACGAAGTCTTTCACGGGGTAACGTTAGGGCCTATTGATTTTCTTCGGAAGGCAAAGACCAACGATTTGTGATCCTTATATCCCGTAAGAAGTGGACCAACTGGATATGGGTGGTACAGCGGGTCATGCTGCACGAGAAACACTGAATGTTTTTGTTCAAGGCCCAGTCTTTTTAGAGATATTAATGTTTTAATTATTATGTTGAAATTCTCATACTAACTACAACAAATATAAAAGTTGATCGTAACAAAGTATTATTATTTAACTTTTTATTTATTTATGTGAGTTAGGAAATGATGTCTTCCAAATTTAAATGGTATTAAAGTGTAATTATCGCTAGTATAAAAATTAAGAAGTAAAACATAAGCGAATATTAAATTACATAATGTGAAACCAGATACTGAAATGAAGCTGGTGTAAAAAAAATGTATGACACTTATGGAACATTTATTTTTAAAAAATCTCGCAATTCACACCAAAGCCATAACGGAATGATGGCCTACTGTTTATAATTAATTCTTAATGCTATTTAATCCCAATCAATCAAATTTTAGTTAGTGTATAGAGCTGTACAGCTAAATCCACAACTTTAAATAAATAACTGTAATTTAGCAAGTAAGATTGATTATTATTTGATTTGATAATAATAATATAGGTTTTACCTGTTTTTTATTTTGAACGTATTTGTAATCAATGTTAACAATAAATGTGAATGTGAGTAATATAATAGACGGATGTCCTGACTGGCTCATTATCGCCCAGCCTAAACGTAGAGACGTGAAATTTAGCAAGTTTAAATTACTTTATATGGGAAATAAAGAATTTCGTTAGATTTGCTAAAAACTGGGTGTGCGTTATTTAATTGACAAATACTTTTAGCGTTTGTAGCAGTCCAACCCCTAAGGGAAATGGGTTAGCAAAGTTGATATGGACAAAAAATTAACGCAGGGGAACCTGCAAGGAACAACAGCCAGTAGTTATAAAACGAAACTTTACTATAGTGTTCATTGTATGTTTGCTATTTTTATACCATCCATCCCATAGGTTAATAATGCAGTCACCACTCAAGTGGACTCCAATACAATCTGTTGTCAATTTGAATTCAAAATATTATAAACAGTTATGGATAATAAGTTGATAAATAATTTATAAAGTTGATTAATGCGTATTTTAATTCTTTATTACAGATTAAAATGGGCGCTAAAACCGTTTATTGGATTTTTCAACAAATTATTTTTTTAATTCACTCGTGAAAGAGTGATGGACTCATATAATTTATTTGGTGATGATGGAAGCGGTATGTTGGAAGGACTTACTGATCTTGGTGGATCAGATGGATTCGCGGGAAGCTCGACAGCAGGAGTAGCAGGAGACAGTAAAGACTCTGCAGACAATAGGTTAGTACTTGATTCGGAATTCGGACTTGATTGCTTTTTGTTGGAAAATTATATCACCAAACTAAAGCGAGACCATATATTGTGTGGATTCGATAGATTATATGACAACCCAAACAAAAATCAATCATTTTTCACAGTTCAAGTTATATAACTTCGTTTTTACATTTTCTATGGAATTACTGTTCGTAATTATTTCGAAATAAATAACCTAACATTTATTAATAAATACTTAATGATTAGTATAAAAAAGAAGACATCGTGGGAGACACCCTAGCAAGTAACTAATAAAGAATGCGGCAGCTTCAATCAACATTGATGCATTTATTTTATTTTTAGCTATAGGCAGCCGTATAATCCAAGCAGTGTGGCTCAGGAAGGTCCAATCCAAAAACTGGCATCATTTGGAGGTGGAGGCCCTGGCAGTTCACAGCCAGTACCTAATCCTAGTACGGGCCCTCCAGCTCCTGACTACCATGATTATGGCAGCTATCCCCCACGTCCGCGCGTGCCTCAACCACATGCCCCGCTTCATCCGTCACACCATGTGCATCCGTCACATTCGTACCCTTCATATCACCCGGGGCCAGAACCAATGTATACCATGCCAGAACAAGGTTCGTAAACACTACAATTTATACTGTTTTATCTCAGCATGTTATTTAATATTAAGGACTGGTTTTGTATCTTATTGGCACTTATTTTAGGTATTGCAGATATGGGCGTCTGGTCTGGTGCACCCGGCGCTAATAGATACACCCCGATAACTCCAGGCTACCGACACTCATATGAACATCAGCAGAAAATGCACCAATACTCTCCTCAGCAGGTAATTAATAATTTAATGTTAATAATAGTAAGTTGGGCCAATAAAAAACTCATTGTTCAACTTGTAATTTCACAATATCACCCATTATCAACCATTGAGATGTTTTACACAAACATTATAATCGTATCATTTGAGAAGCTGCGAGTAAATTATTTTAATAATTGTTAATATTTAAAGGTCGTAGCGTACGTAACTGTTTTTGCGATTTTTTGTCATCGTTACATATAAAAATACAGTAACAAATATATATGTGCTGAGATAACGGATGGGACGGGACCGCACGTGAAAAAACAAATATCGTCACTCGTCAAGTATATTTTGTTTCTGTATTTTTATGTTACAATGTCAATAAATCGCCCCGTCCCGTCTGGAACGGGGAAAAACACTTGAATTTGCTACGACCCTACCTTGTGAGGGAAGAAACTATATTTCCTTCTGTAAACTAACCTAGTGTGTGTTAGATTTCACTTTGCGGTTTCGTAAACAACACAAACTTACAATAAAAATGCATACATTTACATGTACTTACTTACTTATAAAAAGTTACGAGGTTTTCCCAGCGGGTCGTCAAATTCCGTCGTCTATCCCACAGAAACTGAATTTTCGCGGGATAAAAAGTATCCTACGTCACTCTCCGGCCCACGAACTATCTTTGTGTCGATTCGTCGCACTGTTGCAGCGTGATAAAAGGACAAACAAACACTTAAATTACTTAAAAGTGTGGAATGGTTAGCATATTCCGTTTTATCCGTATATATACTCCATGCGCTGTAGCATGGTGCGGGAGACACTTGGCAATAGTTAAACATTACTTTACATATTTAATGAAAATATCAATATTAATAATTAATGCAAAGTTCGCAAAATATTTTTCGTAAATACCCCATAATGTAAAACAACACGAGTTGCGTGTAAAGTAACATTTATAGTGATGTGACATATCTTATGTATCGATCTCGTACCGAAACAAGTATTTTGTGGACTGCGTATATGCTTCGAAGTAGTTTTAAATTTCATCAATAGATGGCGGTTTACTCAGCTTGCATAATAATTACTGTAAAGCAGATCGCAGGTGGTACACTAAAAAGTAAATATCACGCTACGAATGCTTTATGTAAATAATAGGTGATTTTATCTGCTATGTAATATAACGAGCACCCTTACTAAACATGACGGTCGTAACATTATTGCCAGTGGTCTAAATTTGTTCGTATCAAATTCCGCAATATGTCTGCCACTCCTATATTACTGTTTGGCCTACGTCACTTTTCGACCCATAAACTATCAATGCGAAAAATCACGTCGATTCGTCGCTCTAATGCAGCGTGAGAGAAACAAACACTTTAAAAGAAGTAAACTTCTGTCCCATACTATTAATTTTTATAATTATTAGCCTTAGTAGGGATAACTGAACAAATTATTTCGGAAAGTCAATGCGGTTTTCGACCCAGGAAGGGGTACATCTGATGCCATATTTATCGTCAAACGGTTGCAATAGAAGTGGTTTTATCAACACCGAGACCTCTATCAGTGCTTTGTTGACCTCGGAAAAGCGTTAGATCGAGTCCCGAGCACCCCGCTCTGGGTTATAATAAAGAAAGTGGGTTGCCCCGAGAAGTTAATCAACTTAAAACCGCATTTTCGTAATGGAATGTTGGCCAGAGTACTGTACGAAGGTTGCTTCTCGGATCAATTTTCGGTAACCAATGGTGTCAAGCAGCATTGTGTAATGGCTCCCACTTTGTTTGCTGTCTATTTCGGTACAGTAATGAAAGATGCACTAAAGAGCAGTAGCGATCAAATTATATTGAATACTAGATTAGATGGCGGGATTTTTCATCAATCTCAATTTATAGCCAAAGGCAAAGTTCAGCAGCGCTCGATACTTGAAATTCTTTATGCCGTTAACGTCTGTGTAATTGCTGATAGCATGACCAATCTCAAGCAGTACATGGATGACCTTAACAGATCGTGTCAAAGACTTGGTCTGAATGTTAGTGTATATATGACGCAAACATTAGAACAACCAGCTCGAGGTACGCCTGCTGATGCCACTCCTATACAATTGTTTGGAAAAGACCTTGATGTAGTCTGCTCATTTAGGTACCTCGAAATCTCGATCCGAAACCGCTTGGAATCCGGAATTGATGTACCCGAGGCAATTGCCACGCGTAGATCAAGAGCTGCAGCTGCTTTTGGCAAACTGTACAAAAGGGTATAGAATTCGCATGAACTCAAAAGTAAAATTGCTGTATACCGAGTATCTACAATGACCTACATATTACTTAATATTACAATATGTCAAAAAAACAATATTGCTGCCAATCCATTGGTGAATAGTTGAATCGTGTGAAATAGCAGGATCGGGTTTCTAATGGCTGAGCTGTGATTGAATGAATGGGTAGTGAATTTGCGCTGTTGACTTGCGAACTTCGATGGTGCGAACATATGGTACGGATGGACGATACCAGTTTATTAAAGGCAGTCTTCTATTCGGAATTAAATCGTGGAAAACGGAAGGCTGGTAGCCAATTCCTTCGGTACAAAGATGCTCTCAGACGCCCCTTAACAGCTTGTAGCATGTCAGTGAACTTGTGGCGACGACTTGAAACGAACCATCAAATATTTGACACTATGCGTCAACAACGCAAATCCCGTCTCCCTCCTATAATACATACGACCAAAATGGGCAGTTATATTGTTATTTGTGCAGCCAAACATTTAAAACAAAGTTCGGCTTTTCTATCCATCTCACAGCGCACGCCTGGCGCTAACAGAGGGGCGCCGTACACGGATACGTCTTGGTATCCATCATTACTGGACGGACTTTAGATGTAATATTAATCCTTACAAGATTCACAACCGAAATTCGAGTTTGAGTCGTTTAAATATTAACTGGCGAAATTTGGTGATCTAAATTAAAATAGTTTTATGTTAAACCATTTTTGGCTTAACATAACCTGTGTTTAACATTTAACATAACCTGTGTTTAACATTTAACATAACATGGTGTTAAACTACGGTTGTTAATGGTGGTTACAAATGTAACCTTATTTGAACAAACAAATGATATTACTTTTTTTTAAATTCTTCATTAGAATGTTTCCCTGAAAATATATAGCGTCATTTACATAAAATCCATTATTCGCTGTCCCTTACAAGTCGTTTCATATTGAGAACTGTCAATGACATTATAACATTACTGAAAACTCTCATCCGCAGCATGCTACGGCGCACGGAGTATAAGACCATTCCACATTTAAATGACATATCGGATAGGAATTACTTAATTAATCGTCGGATAGGTAATAGAAGACAGCAGACATGCTGGAACAAAGCACGATACTAGCCGATATAATTATCCAGTAGAAGCTGTGTTCATAACAAAAAGAAACATGCAAATTTTTCTTTTTGTAGGGGTCTGGAATAGGGGGATTACAAGGTCAAAATGGAGCATACATTCCAAGACAGCCTCATTTTCCTCAGCCTTCATCACAACAAATTTATGGACAGCAACAGGTAACCCTAAATCGGCACATCTTTTTATCCGTACGATTCTTAACCAGGTGAAGAAATTTACCAAAAAAAAAAACTTTCGGCCTTCGTTATTAGTATGGTATAATTTGGCTCGATAATTAAATTACCCAATATAAATTGAAATATGCCTTAATGGTTCCAATGATGTTAAATAATATATTGCCATGTTTTGAAAGTCCATGAAATTGTTTAATAACAACTAATTTATTTCCAGAATTATCCAAATTACACACAAATGCATCCTCCTGCTGCAGCCCGCATTAGTCAACATCCTACCTATCACCAACAGATGGATGTTAATGCTCATCAATATGGTTTACCACATGCTCAACAAGGTCATCCACCAATACCGCAACACCAACCACATCAGACAATGGCAAGCCATGGAGGGGGTATTGGTTCAGGATTACAAAATCATCCTAATCCCCATTTACACCATGCTGGAGCGCCACCTTTACATCACGTCCCACGTCAACCGCCAGTACCGGCTTCTACTGTCGGTCCATCACATGGAGTGCCATCACAAATGCCGTATGCATCGCCTCATCACACGGTTCCAATGAATTATCAGCCTCATCAAGTACAACATCCTCTTGACGTTAATGTAACAAATCAGTACAATGCTGTTAAACCTGGCTTAGAAACTGGGAACCCTCAGTATCGACCCCCTTTTCCTCAATTATCGCCCCAAATGTCTCCTCGCGCGCAAGTATCTCCAAGACAACCTGGGCAGCCTCAACTGTCTCCACGTCCTGTCATGTCTCCTGTAAAAGGGCCTAGTGCTTCACCACACGGGTCACGTAATGTAGTCCAATCACCTGTAACTGGCCCTCCACCAGTTACTAGCGGATTTACGACACAAAATACTCTTCAAGCATTGGAACAAATGGTTTTACCTACTGGAGGAGAATACACTTATCAACGGAATCCAGCATCGCCTGCTGTTGGGCACATTGTTTCGTCACCATCACAATGGAATCCTACTAAAATACCAACTCCAATTAATAATGTCGTTCAAATGGAAAGTTCGGATCAGCCTGTTAAACCTACTGAACCTTCAATAACAACTCCCACTTTAATACCAGATATAACTAAAACAGTTCCACAGATTGCTGTCAGTACTGATAATACAAAGATAGAAAAAAGTCCAGCTGATGCTGATAACTTAAGTGAAGAAATAAATAGTAACGTTTTCGTACCCAAGTCTACGCCGAGTAATAATATATCACAGGAAAATGTGCCAGTAAATGTATCAAAGAACTCCTTGATTTCATCATCAAATCCTCCTTGTACTTCTGTAGAAAATGCAGAAAGTAAAGAAAGTACTCATAGCTTACAAACTACTGAACCTGTTTTTAGTGCACTAAATATATCTAAAGATGAAAATAATGATGTCCCTGTAAATGTAGAAAATAAATTAGAGAATAAACTAAGCGCTGTGGAAAAAACCAGCACGCTAAATGATAATGAACAAAGGGGTCCAGGAGGAACCTTATCTTCTGCAGTCAACACATTAGCATCAACTATTGAACAACCTCAGACGAAGTCTGCGCAACAAATACAAATGGTTACAAGCCATCCGCCAGCAGCGAATACCTCTAATCCAATGGGGAAATTTGAAGGTCCATCAATTAGTGTGGCCAGAAATCAAGGATATCAACCTACTAACTTTCAAAACATTATTTCTTCGGGAATTACAGCTAATGTAGCTTCTAGCATATCGTTGAGCGTACCCAGCAACCTAAGTCACAACATTTCCTCATATCAAAGTGGAATTACACCGGGGGCGCAAACCGCTCCAAATCTTCAACCGTCTCATTCATTGCAGCACGCAAATAGTGTTTCATCTACAATCCCTGTGCTTAATCCACAGGGACCCCTAACAGGTATATCAACAACAGTACCCAACGTGCTCGGCAATACGCAACAAACAATACAAAACGCTTCGGGTACCATGCCCAACATTCCAACCAATGCACCGGCAAACATGCCAGCCATTCAAGTGGCTATGGCTATGGGAGGCCAAAATATTCATCCCACTATGGGAACTAATATTCAGAATCCACCAAGTATTTTACCGAGTGTACCTCTAAACATTAATCCAAATATGATAATTATGGGACAAAGTAATTTGTCACATCCATCTGCGCCCATGCCTGGTATGTATCCAACTTCTCATCATCAGGAAAGAATATCTTTACAACAACAAATTCAAGAAATTTATTGTTTACCACCTTCTAATGAAAATCAAGATAAAGTAAGATGTTTACAAGAAAGATTAGCTATGCTTCAACAACACGAAACAAACGATAAATGTAATGGGGGACCGAATTGCGTTTTGCAAAATCACATTTATGTCACAAAAATGGTAGAAAGCCCTCAAGTAACCAGCACTACTGGTAGGGGACGAGGAAAAGGACCCCCAAAACCAAGAAAACCGCGAGTTAAGAAAGATAAATTAATACCTGCACCACAACCTCTAGATCAGTTACCTGTATCCGAAGATTGTGTTACTGCAGGTACAGGATTAATAAGCAATTCAGAGCTTGATTTAGAAATAGCTGAAGAAGTTACTAATTTAGACAGTAGTGCTCTTTCAATTGATGATCTTAATGATTCTAAGATCAAAAAGCAGAGAGGACCGCGAAAGAACAAAGAAAAAAAACCGCGCACTCCAAAAGAGCCTAAAGTAACCAAAAATTGTGGAGACAAACCGATAAAAG
>DWLO01003163.1:0-11343 GCA_018245335.1 Dalla quadristriga | reverse complement strand
GATAGATCATGTTGATATTGGCCCGCCTTGCTGTTAGTCAAATCAATAGTTATTGTTGAAGTGGTCCAGAGGTCAGCACTCATCTTTCACACTGAGCCAATGCATTAAGGAAAACTGTAACTAGTATCTCGTAACGAATGGTAACATCTGCAAGAAAGAACCTATATTTATCATCTCGTTCAAGCTAAGGCTCTAAATATTAAAGGGAAAATAATAAAGGTATATTCACTGGACTAATTTAACCGTGGAATCTCGGTGTAAAACATTCATAGGTGTGAACTGTAACGCGCATTTAACCAGAATTCGAGCTACGGAGGCAACTGTGAGACAGTGATGGTTTATGATGATGATAATCTGAATCTCGAAGGAGAAACTAACATCCAAGCTTTTCCATTTATAATGTTAAGACGAAAGGTACAAGGCAATATTACGTATTCCAAGTTTGCGATCGTACTGAAAGTGGTTCGAGATGTGAAAATTATTCTTCTTAAGCTATACATTTTCTAAAGGATCTCAGATATTGACCTGTAAATAAAAGCAATCAGCGCAGCAAACCACGTAGAAAACGAGAAACGGCACATGTTGACTATTTTAATCGCCCCACACATTGATTGCATTGACAAAAAATCAAACAAATTAAATTTATGTTTCTCCGTTATGGACACCCTTAGCTACGTATGGCTACGTTGAGAGTATCTCAGCTCGCGATCAAAACAGGGTCCGGCTTATCTTCAAGTGAATAAATTATTATTCAATTTATCATTCGGAACGTGGCCAATAAACTTCTGGTTGTTATTACGCGGGGCGCGATAACAGCGGAAACTAATCGATACTTTTCCGTTCCGATTTGAATCGTACATTCGAAGGATTGAGAGTAGGTTCCAATTGTGCTTTTTTCGAATGATTCGATGATGATGATTTCGAGTGAAAGCAGAGTACTTAAAATTTCGGCCTATCCAGGGTTCCACGTTTCCACAATCCCACGTTTAAACAAACAAACATCAATGATATTCTGGTCGGAAAGGTGTGGCGTGGCTTCCGGTTAGATTTTATACAAGAGGCGACCACCTCAGTTCTCAGGGATAGCAACTGTGACCAGCTTCGAACTGGACAAAATATTTATTAGTAATTTGATTGATTGATTGCACGTTTGCTATTTTCATGTTATAAAAAAAGTAGTGAGGAGTTTTAATCATAATAACAGTCTATTCCCAGCAATGGACCTCTAAAATTGATGATGCTGCTGATCTAATAGATGATGAATGAATGAAACGTGAGGAATCTTGCAGGCCCGAGAGTCCACTCTTCTGCAAATCTACAGTAGGGCTAGTAATATGATGAAAAATATGATGTTCAAGTTTTTTAATTCAATAAAATGTAAATGGAAACAGTCAACAGTTAAGAGGCTTGTAGGCGTTTGGTATGGTTACTTTTAAAATAAACCTTGACCTACCATCATAAAGGCATTCGGAATTGTTTGTGTAAACATAACCAAAACGTTCGTAATCAAAACAAATTATCAGCTCATTTGAGTCTTTGGCCCGTCGTTACACGGTCACGTCAAAGCTAACATCAAAGTTTAATTATTAGAATTAATTTATTCAACCGAGGTTAATCCTTCACGCATGCGAACCGCCATCATTTCGTCTGATCTCCTCGTATTAATAATGTTTTATCATTTATTATTGCTCATGAGTAATGAAAGTGGGCCTGCCACGCCCCGCGCCCGCGCTGCACTCTGTCTTCGTCTCGGTTAAAAAGAGAGATTAAAAATATTACACTTGTTCCATTTCACCTGAACGTGTCATAGGGGTTTTATTTGTAAATACTTATGGTTCAAATTTGTATAAATTACGCGTCGTCGTGAGATGATACAGCTGTTCTGCGTTCTTATTTCGAATCAATCTCGAAGGGGAACGTTTAATTTACAGCCAGCGACAAACGATTATGTAAATGCTAATCAAAATGAGGATACCTTGGTGGGTGTTCGTTAATCGATTTGTGATTAGGAATAAGATATTCGAATGCGCTGAATCGATTAAATTCGTTAAGGTCCTTTTACTGCGAGTAATGCATTTAAATTATGCATTTAATTTTTATAACTTACTGGCTTTCTGTCATGGGATCTGTGACATATTTTGCCACCCATTACCATTTGAAAAACAAATGGTTGTATCAGTATGTGCCAGAAGTAAAAATGTTATGGTATGGGTTGTAAATATAAATGTAATAAGGTGGGATTGCTATACATAATTATATCCGACCGATGACGAATTAACGTTGGTGCGACTTTCCGAATAAATGAGCTGAACTGTGACTGGACGAATGTTTTATGAAAATGGCGGCCATAGATAACACACTAACAAGACAGAAATTTGGCCATCCTCAGCCAATGCTCACTACATCGATCGCTTGATCAGACGTAATCATGATCATCGTGCATTCGTCGTCATTTATCGTAACCATCACTTTTGTAACGTGCCTCACCAAATTTTCTCCCCACCGCGGATAAAGACTTCAAAAGTGCATTTGATATAAAAAGCTGTAACATTTGAAAGTTTTATATTTTAAATAAATAAATGCGTCAACACCTTCCTGCCCGCATCCCTTGTAGATTCTTGGGGTCACCACAACTTATTTCATGTTTGTACAATAAATACATGCTCCGCCTCGTTTGTTGACTGGTAAGTAATCTCGTTCAGTCAGGAATTGGACCAGTCCTCTTGTGGCAAAATTTCTCTTGCCGCTCTAAAGCGATTCGTCAGAATATCATGTTGAAGGATTGCCATTATGAGATGTCGTAATCTCATGTCAATTCCATAAATTAGACATTCTAAACAGTTCTATACGTTTCTATTCGACTAGCGTTTATGCCAATAGTCTAGGGAGGTGGTTATTGTTAGATAACAGTCGTAGTGCCTTGTCAAGAAGCGTTTGGGCGGTTTAAGAACGTCAGACCTCGGGCTTACCCTAACTCCTTCAATCATCATCATAATCTGTAGTAATTATCTCTGGTGATAGCAAGGAATTTGTGCCCGTCTTCTAATAAGACTATAGTCCGGAGGTTTATATAGGACATGGCACCTCGCTTATCATTAAATTAATAGTCGGATTAATTGTACCTTATCTAAAAATCTAAATCCTACATCAGTACAGAACAAGGAAAGGGTGGACGAGGGTACACTGCGAGGCATGTTACCAGGGGAACATGGCCACGTGACCGCTCGTTAGCGCCTGATTGATCGTCAGCGCCCACTCGCTCCCGTCACCGATACAGTGTGATGTTTTCATTGCCACTTGTGTATATTGATGTGAAATCTAAAATATAGACAGTTATTCCATGTTACACATTACGTTTAAAGTACTTTAATTTAAGAGGAAAACACTGTATTTGTAGTGTTTTTTCCGTCAGTGTGGTTCATAAGAACAAGATAAGAAGTGTTCAGTGCACATAGTAGCAACATTATGTCTTAATATGGTCGATACTGAATCCGTGTTTATGCATAGATGTCTGTCAAACAAAATAAATTAAATTAAACTAACGAGCAAGCAACTTCTTCCACCATTATCTCTTTTAATAGATATAGATGAGATCCCTCACACTTTATAATGTTACTATTAAGCTTACATTAATTTACAACAATCATATAAGTTCTGTAATATTGATGCCAGCTAAAACTGAATGTGGCCAAGTTCATTTTAAATAGACGTAAGATTTACGCCATTTTTTTTGTCGTAAACTTGGATGACACTACACTGTGCGCCCAGATCAACCTTACGAATTAGTCGAATAGTTTAACATAAAACGCCATGTTTAATTCTAATTTATTTAAATCCAACCTGTAGTTGCAGAGCTATTGTTTCACTTGTTAATAGCGAGTGTGGTATAACTAATAACATCTCATTCGGATTCATTTCCCGTGATTAATTATCTGTTTAATCGATATAAGATGTTGTGCCAACAGCCTTCTCAAGTTTCTATCGCGTTCCTGAGTAAATAATTTTACGCCTTGACAGTCGGTGGTAAAGTCCAATTTTGTTTGTATTGAGTTTGATGGTAGATTAGATTAAAGAGTTGATCTATCAAAATTTTTTTCGTCTCATTCAAGATAGCTTTTGTTGGAGGTTTAATTGGTGTCTTAACAGGCTCGTAGTTCATTCGATTTCGGGGCGAGTGGTGCCCATTTGTTGATGTCTGCTCAGTCTTTAGGCGAGACGAGTGTTAATCTAAAGTTGATTGATTAGACGAAACTCCGATATCTCTGGGCGGAGATCATGTTAGCTTTCAAATGTGAATTGAATTTGCTACAAATAGGTATTAAATACATGTTGTAACAGTGTCTGCTTGTATCCTTGTCGTTATTATGTTAATGAGCGTCGATAATTACTGTTGTATGGGTTTTTATGTTTCTATGTAGGTACGAAAGTGTAGCAAAAACACTTCTTATAGTAAAGCCTCAGGTAAAACCTTTCTTAAAAACAGTATCCATTTGTTTTGCTGTAATTTCATTAGGGTTTTCGAAAAGATCATTTACAATGAGGTGAGGGAAAGTTAATTTGTTATAGCTTCCCTTTATTGAAGTTCACGCATATAATTGTCATTGTCGCAGGCGCCCGGAATAACTCTGAATTGATGATGGGCGCTAGGGCGAAGATTGATGATGCACCATAGCAACATCGTGCGTGCGTGCCAATATTTATAAAATTGGAATGTCTGTTTGTTTTATCGAAATAAACGTGTATCGCTTTGTATAATCATACTCGCCTCTGTTGTCTTCGTTCAATTAAAAAATTAAAGGATGAAACTATTGAAATGAAACAATCTTCCATTGTTTTTATTTTTTCTTCGATTGATTGTTTGCAATTTACTAAAGCTTAGCCTTTGTTTCATTTCTTAAAACAATACCTCTGCTGAAATATTTACTCACTTAATTTATTAACATTTGACGACTCCGTGGCAAGTTGGTCACTTACCCTGTTAATCATTTCTGAGTTTTAAGTAAATAATTATATATTACAATAGTATAGTAATAGTAAGAATTATAAATAAATGTAATATATTATAAGTTTGTTGTACGTACATGTAGTGCTATAGGTTAAGCCTGTAAATGACATGTATTTATGAATAAAGAATAAAAACAGACGAGCTGTGGGTCTCGGGTTCAATCCCCGAGATTTGGTAGATACGTGTTTGTACTCGGTTTTAGGGCGTTAAATTGTATTGTTTTCCGTTCCGTAATCTTCGTGCGGGGGCGTTAATGTTTAGCGTTTATTAATATTCAACATTAGCGCTTGTACGTTGAATCGAAGCGTACAAGCGCCACGACAATGTTACCTTTTAGCAATAAATCGGCAGGCACGCGTCACTAGACGCTACTAAACGACGTTCTGACGGTCATCTCGCGCCAATAACGCCCTGAATAGCGCCAGTCATGCACGGCGACCCGCCCGCCTTGTGCCCCAAGTCAAGAGCGATTCGCCATACAATTTTTATTGTTTACGAGTCTTTGACCCCGGTTACAATTGCGTGAAATTCCCACATATATCCCACAGGAACCGTGTATTGTACTGGGATACAATAAGCCTACGTATACTCTCCGGCCCATACACTATAATAAGCAAAAAATCACGTCGGACGGACGGACAAACCAAGAAACTAACAAACACACATTCATAAATAAATAAATAAAAATAAAGTAATTTCTTTCTTTCTTTCTATCTTTTATAATAATGCCAGCTGCCATGATCAATTTACCGTTTAGTTTTTTTTACAATGCGTTGGTTTTATTTATTATTCTTATTTAAGATATTTGGACCTTTCATCCTTTCAAACAAGAAAACCTGTAAAACAGTCAAAAAACTAATTCAAAAATTGCTCATATCTTATCCTTTGCACCACAGCAACAGAAGCAAGCCTAGCCTATCGTTCCGCACAGACAATGAATGAATGAGTTGGGGAGAAGAGTCACCGAATCATTTAGTGGTAAACTGACTTAATCTGAATTGGTGCTATTGTGTGAGTTCCTTCAGTTATGCTTAAGTTTATGTTTTTGATTTTAGGCTTTGTGACACGATTTGCAGGTATATAGACTCTTAATCACGTACAATTTAGTAGTAAAGTTAGTGGTGCAATCAATTCTTTGCACCAAGAAAACTAAATTTCCCTTTTCGCATAATATTATAGTATTTTATGATACTTCTCAACATGATCGCGGAGGTTTTCCAAAGTTCGTCCGGAAGCCAAATATTTGTATTACCATATTATAACCTTAAATAAACGTTTTTTATCCATAATTAGATAAGGATAATTTTCCGCCAACGTACGTGATCGATACGCATACAATAGATGACATCAATGTGAATTCCGCGCTTTGTGTATTTGCCACAAATATTTGCGACCTCATACGCGGCTGTTGGCCACATGCGCCAAGTCTCGCATGGCGCCTATTTTACTGTTTGTTTAGTCGTCGATCACATTCACCGTCGATTAAAGTCTGTTTAATTAATTGTAAAAAGGTGTCATTCTATTCCTGTCCACCCGCATCATGTTAGGGAGTTGCTACATTTTATGTAACTGATTCGTAGCCGTTCGTAAGTTTATTATGCTGTTTCAGACGATTTGTTTCATTACTAAATTGATTTGACTATAATATTAAGATCATTCAGGTTTTATGTTCAGATAACATAATGGTCTACAAACTTCATCATAGAAGTAATAATTCCAACTCTTAAAAGCTTTGTCGAAGCTTGCCGTTGATTCCCATCCTAATGTGCCCAAGTGTCTCTTACCATAGTATAAAAAGAAATAAGATTCAAAAATTGTTTAACTTCCGAAATCATTCTGAATAATGAATATTGTTTTCACAGACCGTCTGATTTCACTGACTAAATGTCAATTGAAGATGTTTTTTTTTCTAGTTAGTTAGTTTCGTTACAGAAAATGTAGATTCTGTCCTTTTTCCGAACAATTGTTTTTCTAAAATCGATGTAATCGATCCCCTTAGCCACTGTTTGACCTAGTTCTCTGCAAACTACTAAAGAGTCAGAAAACCGATACTGAACACACTGTAGTGTAATGACACCCCCAGATAATGAACAAGTGTTTAACTCATTCCAACGAATTCCTCAAAGATTATGATCGATTATTTTCGTCGTGTTTGTACTGTCTTGAAAAATACCGGAGACATTTTGTCGTCTCGCTCGCGGCGTGCCGGGATCAAACGTAAGGCGCAGCTGCTGATTCTTATACAAATAAAAGTAGAATTAATCAACGTAGATCTGGCGATGAGAATGCTTATATCAGATTATACGGATTTAGAGCTATCTAAATTGTGCGGCGCACACGGCTGCTTTGTGGCGCTGGTTACGTGTGTTGTTTTAAAAAATAAAAAAAATATTAGATAGCTAATACACACTTCCACTAGAGTCTGTTCTTTCAGTCCAGCAGGACTGCATATCAGTCTCGCCCTCAACCTCGACTTTACATGTCACTTCATACAAGAACTGACAAACGGACCATTCTCGTGGTATAGTGGCCACAATTTTGCTGACCCGGTGGCTAAAATTGGAGTTAACTGACTTTTACTTCCATTTTATTTTAAATTGGTTGATGAATGCGACCCCGTCAGCTGTTATTCACCGGGTCACATAATTTTGTAGACCTATCTCTTCGACGAGCTCAAGGTTGAACGTGTTTTTGGTGAATTGCACCCTTGTTTCTAGTTTGATCGCCGAAGTCCAAAGGCACAAGTCACAATGCGAGCCCGTCTATGATTTGTTCAATGGATTTGTTTCAATATAATGTTTATATAACTGTTCTTTTTCGTATTACTTTTGAATCGGTAAGTATGTTACCTACGTATCTTACACGTGGACTAACTTAAAGAGATGACCTAATCGTCTGCATAAATAAAAACGATAAATTTCATCGAAGCACTATTAATTTGAAAGGATTACAAATCGATCAACGTATGTACAGAGTTTTTATCGCCATCTCTGAATCATCGTTTTTATAGTAACAATATAAATCGAATGTCGTCGTAAAAATGATAACCATTGAAACGCGCTTTTGCCCATGGCTTCGATTGCGTTGTTTAATTCGATCTCAAAACTTCGATGTTAACTTCTTAGATGCTAGAAAAATTTTAGAAAGGTTTTGTGATACTAAATAAAATTGTTTAATCATTATTGTCAATTTTGATAAGTTCTAATACGTCCAAAATCGGTGAATACCTACACACATCCAATCGGATCAAATAGTTTTTTCTCGAATGTACTGCTCCTGTTGGCCTTATTGGCCTTTTCAGCGTCACCGGAGCGTCTACAGCAGTATGCCAAGTGTGACTTGATCTTTGTTAAACATTTCCTTTGGATTCATCAATGTGCCTATGACAATACTAATGAAGCAATATCCGCAATTTATCATAATGTGAGCAGATCAAACCATAGCAGCATCAAGATATAAAATTTATAGTTTTGGTGCAAACGCAAAGTGCATTAGATTTTTTATTAAATTGCCTGACGACATGATATATTACCACAAAATTAAAAAGTTTTGGTTTTACCATGTTTGTTTTAAATTAAAAATTCAATTAAAATATTTTGTTAAATAGTTACTTAAAATACAAGACGGATCGGCCCGCTCCCACAAACTTACCAAATTCAGCTGACAGGGTCATATAATGACACCAAAACTAACTTTAAAATCCATTGTTACTACCATATGATTGCAATCAAGTAGTGAATAGGTGACTTCCAAATCATAAAAAATCATACGAGCAGACAAACGGACAAGACTTAGATAATAGCAAAGAAGAATCACTCCGTGTGGCGCTCGTTTCGATGGCATTCTTGATCTCGCAACCAACATAGTGAATACATCACGGACGGGGCTGTATTTCAGCTACTTCCAATGTAATGAAATAGATTTGTCTCGCCTACGTTTATAGCTCTATTAATAATTTTTATCGCGGCTTAAATGTTTTTCTTTTGTTTTCACTCTCAATAAAATCTGTTTATTACCCTCTATCTGAATCTCTTTGATCCATCGAAATTATGCGCTACTGTAGCCGTTTCAAATGATGGATCGCTAATTAACTTGTCAAACTGCGTCGTTTGAGAATTTAATGTGAACAAATTGTAGTGTTTTTTAATATTGAGGAGGCATAAGGAGCTTATTATTTATATATTCTAGTCATTTGTTCTTGTATATCCCTCCGTCAGAAGAAAGGCGTCATTATTTAGTCATGTCCGAGGTTTATTACCTGGTGATGTCATTGTGAATGAGAAGTGAGTGAATTAAAATTCAATTCCTATATTATAGATAGATAGAAGTATACTTCCAAGATTTTCAGGTAAAAACAGCTAGTTAAGAGGCGAAATATTTTTGTTTACATTATAATTGAACAGCTGATCCTAATAAACGAGTTTTCTCTTAATGCTTTAATAAAGCATTGTGATGCTAATGTTTATTGTTTTATGCCCTGTGTTCAGAGCTGTAACTGACTTGTTACACCGAGAACGTAAAAAGATTACCGATCGAGCGAGGAAAAAACTTATAATGCTTGTCAAAACTCTAATATCACATAACCCCTTGTTATAAAAGCAATATACTACTCATAACTAACCCTTAATTCTCAGGAATAATAACTAAACTCATACGTTTGGCACATTGGTTCCTTAAAGAATTTAGGATTGTAGGCATCCAACAAGAGAGAATTTTACGAAATGCTATCCTTGGCCGTTTAAATTGTGAATTAAAAATAAAAATGATCCGGGACCAAAGCTTTGTTATGCTTTGAGGATAGAAAACGCGCATGTAGTCACACCATTCACTGCCGCCCATTGACAGTTGTCACAAACATAGAAAAGGACTGTATGAGGGATTGTAAGCTAGTTATAGTTTTACTTTAAAAACGAAAAAGAATCATAAATATACTGCTGCATATTCTTCACTGCTATTATTATATTTTTGACTATATCCATAAAATAAGTACCTAAATATATTGAGAATTATAGATTGATGAATTAACATCATTACTCGCATCTCGTTTACCTGTCGCGATCGGACAAGATCAAGCTAAGCTTGCCTCGGACTCCTTTCGCGATTTATTCGTGTTTTATACTTGCCGGAGCTTTTTTGCATATTTAATGTTCATTAATAAAAGTCAACGTGCACGATGGTTAAACTCTACTTAACTCTAGAGGTTATGGATTTTTACCTTCTATTATGAAAATTTATTCCTTTATTGGCGAAATATTTAATTTAAAATATTTGATTCGAATGAAGTTAGTTAATTATATTATGTTGTCAGCTTAGATTAAAATAATTAAGGAAGACATGTTACTTGACTGTCGCGCGTGATCTTAGAACTGGTTGAGTCCCTTAGGAAACATGGTCGTTTGCACGTGATATGACAACATAGCGGAATCTTACGCCCCTGAGTACGTCTCACCATCCTTGTGGTTGGTTATTAAACGCCCACGATACTTGAATTGTAATAGTGTGGGTGCGTGTTTACGTGTATTTGCATCTAGCTCATTTTTTGTAACGCGATGTATGAACTTACCACATCCGCCTATTTGCTTAAACCTAAGGTTGTGAGTGTACATGTTACGCTTGCCGTAATGTCAGTCACTAAATGATTCGCGAAAAACTCAAGAAATAAAAACATCTGTGAGAAATGAGGAAGTGTAAAATTTATCGCCTCTGATATCTTCAAAATGTTTTCTTTAAACGTTTTGGCTGTTATGATTTATTGCGTTGGTTAAGACGTGCCTGGATTTAAAGAAAATAACATTAAGCGTTGACATTATATTCGTCGTATCTTTCAGAAATAAAATTTAATCTTTGCAAATAATTATCATCTATGCGACGCCATCTAGCGATGCCGATGTATATGGAATTAAATAAATAAACATGTGATTTAGTGAGGTACTTTTGCATATTGTTAAATAAGTGTTATTAATTTAAATAAGTACTAATGTAGTAACACAGATAATTACGGAATTCGATCCGATAAATAATACTTTGGACCTTGAAGTTTAAATAATAACAGATACTTAAATATAATATTTATAATTATGCTTGGATCGGATCATGTTGGAGTTTATCCGTAACAACAAAAACTAAATTAGTACATATAATAAGTTTGACTGCCATCACAAACAAACATAATATATGTACCCATTGCCTGGCTTAGTCACTTGTAATTTCAATAGCAATAACAATTAACAGAGCATTTGTTTCCAAGAAACGCCGTATGAAAAAACTTATTCAGCCAAAGAGGCGCGGCGTTCGTCCGCTATCGACCGCATTATAATGCTAAAACATGGCCCAACCGT
>DWLO01003162.1:0-11344 GCA_018245335.1 Dalla quadristriga | reverse complement strand
CCCCGGCCGGGGATCGAACCCAGGACCCTCGGCTCGTCAGTCAGGGTCACTGACCAACGCGCCACCGAGTCGTCATCTCGTCGTCGTCAAAATATAAACGTCGTAATAATAAACAAATAAATATATATTGCATTTTGCATACATATTGCATTTTGTGGCGCCGTACTTAAAACTCACGGAAAGCCGGGGTGGGGTATATTGAGTACATTAACCAGAAACAACATGCTTTAGTGTAATTGGACTAACTCACACTAACAGTACCTATTGCTATTCCTGGGGTGTTTTTGGTTACATGCAATGAGTGACAGGGACTACATTAGGCCAAGCCTCCGCTGACTACATAGTTAACGAAAAATATTTAATTTTGATGATGTCTTAGCTATTCTTAGCAAGACCAATTAGTCACTATAATTATTTAATAGCTTAAGAATAATACTACAATTATAATATATATCTGTATTGTATAGTTAAAAGTTAATATTTGTAACACTATCACTACTGTTACTTCTTTGTTAATTTACCATGAAGTGTACAGTCATATTTAAGGAATATAATCTACCTCTAAATAGTTTCACATAATATGTTCAATACGTAACCTTGATTGTACTCTGTGTTGTGTGCCATAAGAAATAGAATAAAAAAAAAAAAAATCAACGACCTAAATTTTTGCCTGAGAATCTAATATAAATATCCACAATAAATCCGTCTAATAGGTACTCGTGGGTATATTCAATACGGCGTTAATTAAAAAAGTTAGGAGACTAAGCGAATTCGCAGGTGTACTCGATGACTGGGACCGGGAAAAATTTGAATCTCCTTAAAGTAGGATGAAGACAGGTATTATAAGAAAGAAGATTTATGAGCACTTATTAAATTACGAGTTAAGATTGAAAGAAAAAAGGTCGGTTTTTAAAAGATTTGTAAATGAATAAGAGAGTTCTTTGAGCGGAATAATTGTTTGTTGAAGTATGCAGGGAATTTGATTATTATATTTGATACAATCCAGCAACAGTTAACACTTAAAGTATTAATTTTTTCACAGGCCAGCAATGCGCTCCGTAGTATATCCACATATTAAAAATCGTAGCTTTAATTCTAGGTAAATATCCGTTGTGTGCTAGAGATAGAAAAGAAAACTAAAACATTTGAGCACTCGGTATTTTTTAAAATATGCATAACTATATATAGTTATACTTATATACTTGCGTGTATTTGTACCGTATACATTACAAATCTTCAAAATTATGTCAAATAAAGTCAAATAATAATAAAATCAAATCAAATAATGTCAAATTATTGTAAGTGTGTGGTACTATGGCTGCTATTTAAGGGTATTTTTGACCATCTCCATTCAAAATATTTTTGATCTCTATGGATAGATCTCTTACTTTTGATATCACAGGGGGTAGAGATTTCCAGAAAACTCAAAACATGTAAGAAGTTGCTTACAAGGTGCCTACAACATTGGTAAAAAAGATTTTCATACGATTCTATATGGCAACATGAAGAATTGTATAGTTCCATTTACCAATTCTCACAACTGTGTTGAATTGAATTGAATTGAACATTGTTAGATAATATTCATAATTTTTTTAAATTAATTTATTGACGTCATAGTGACATACTGCAGGGCACGGGTCTCTTCTCACATCTGAGCAGGCCTGGATCGTACTCCACCACATTCCTCCAATACGGATTGGTGGAGGGGATAGTGACCGATCCGAGTGTCGGAAGTTTTTCAGGCGGCCCGAAGGCCTCCGACAAGGCTGTTATATAACGACAACAACTTAACGTGCCCTCCGAAGCACGGAAGCGTCTAGAAGTTTCGAAATAACAAGATACGACCAGTTACTTAGTTAAAATATCCCGTGCCACTGTGATTGATGTTAGGATATCCAACGCCATGGTCAGCCACGAGATCGGACGAAGGAGGTCAATTCCAGCCCACACCATCAATCTCCCGCGTCTCATTTTCTCCGCCAACGCTGTTACACGCCCACTCCATGGCAAGTCCTGCAGGCTGATTGTGGAACCTTTATTTACTGATCGATTCTCGCGGAGATAATATTGATGGGAAGTTGGTTGAACGCTGTTTGAGAACTGAGATACCGTAGCATGAATTGTTATTGATTCATTAACATAATAGGTGTAGCGTGGTCTTGACCGTACTCGTACAGTTTCTGCCTCTACAAACAAAGATCCTACCTACCTACAGATCAGATCGACCTACAGATCAGGAAATCAAGTAAAGGAGGTTAATTTCAGGCCGCACCATTTGTCTTGTCCGTTTCATTTCCTGTCGCACCCACGCAGTAGACAGGTACAGTTCTAGCCTAATTGTAGAAGCCATTTTGTTTACATATTGATTCTTACCGTATTGGCTTACAAAGTATTGTGGCTATACGTTGGCGGATAGTCCTAGCACATCTGTGCGACTTATTAGATCTCTAGTAAGACTACTGGTATACCACAACCACTGAATACATTTCGATGAAATTTTCAGCGATTGTAGAGGGGTATACTTCAGAGCCATCCCAGTTTTTAAACCATTACCAGAGACGTTTAGACTGACGTGATCATCAGCCTATAGTAGTCCACTGCTGAACTAAAGGCCTATGGCAAAAATAGGAGGATTTTCCCATAATCACCACGCTGGGCAGGCTGGTTGGTGATCGCAGTAGATGGATATTGCTGCACAGAGGATGCTGCTTCGTTCTCTTAAATTTTGATCATTTTTTATTATAACAATAATAATAATTTATTTCAGACATAATCCATAAATTACAATTACAAGTTACAATTGGTGTTAGTGAAAGAATCCTTAAAACTTTGTTAATAACGAACAAACACAAAAGTTCTCAACTAAACAAATTTCAATGAGTATAATGTCAAGTTATTTCAAATTATTACTGGGTAGGTTATCAAAATCATGTCAAATAAAGTCAAATAATAATAAAATCAAATCAAATAATGTCAAATAGAATAAAAATCTAATATTCATTCTTTATCGTACACAAGTAAAAATATACAATATCAATAAGGAGTGATTGTACAAAGGCGAGGTTATCTCTATAAGATATAATTATCGACCTATGCATAAAATAAAGGCATATGTGATTATGAAACCAAAACGATTTTATTGTATTTCTGTCTCTAGATAGACCACATGTACCATTATTCGGCTGCTATCTTCGTAATTAAATAACTTTTTAAAATTTTGTTTTTACTAGCATAATCTAGTGGTCTATCTAGAGACAAAAATACAATAAAAGTGTGTTGGTTTCATAATCACATATACCTTTATTCTATGCATAGGCCGAAATCTTCCAGGCAACCCATCTGGTGTGATGAAACATTTAGTAAATTCAGTTTTTTCTAAATTAAATTGGAAGCTTTCAGCCAAATTTTTTTGCCGAAGTTAAGGGAACAAAGGCCACACAGCTAGGGTTGGAGCTTAGCGCTGTATTTGTATAAGCTTCGCTGTCCACACGACACATCGGTCCACATCAGACACCGCGCGTCACGTTACGGGTCAGCGCGCAGATAAACATTCAGCGAGACCGCTCGCTCGAAAGCAGGAGCGGAGCGGCCATTTCGACGAAACCACCGCCAACCCTATTCCAGGCGCTTTTGTGTTCGAGCGGCGCATGGAAGTTACGACACCTCTGCTCACTACGTTCCAGGAACATTGTTGCAGTCACCGGTCTCTACATTTGGCGAAGTTCCTAGCACGCCACCACGTTTGGTGACGCTGTAAAGGCCAGTAGGGCCAACAGCAACTGTCAATTGGAACAAAAAAAAAACTACAGCTACAGCTAATTTATTTATGATATTTATTTTTATTTATAAGTAATAAGTCATAAGTATTTTATTGGTAAAAAATATAACATCACAACATATATGTATAATAAAGAACAAAAGCAATACAAAAAGAATATTAATTAAATTAATAATTATAATATACTTGTAAAATGATTTTTTCTAATAAAATAGTACCAATCATGTATTTCATATTTATTGAACATCAACAAATATAATTAATATGTTTACATCTGTAAACTTTGTGTGGTGTATAATAAAGAATATTTTTATTGTATTGTATTGTATGAACATAATTAATTTACACAATTACATTCTTATGGGTTTATAAAAATTGTTATAACAGCATTGTTATATATTTTTAGGTGTAATAACAATTATAGGCGTAGACAGCATGCAAACTAAAAAGAGAGTGGAGATAATTTAGATAATATCAAAGTAGATTTACGTAAAATATTAAAAACATTATTAACCATTTAAACCTTGACAGTAACATTGAGCTGAATATAAATTCATTAAATTAAATTGATATAAATTATATTGCATTACAATTAAATTAAAAATAAATACAGATTGAAATAAGATTACTTATACCTACTATTAAAATTAAAATTAAAAGAAATATTAAATACACAATATATCGCACCCTTAATGATATACAGACCGAATAAGACAGGCTCGAATTGAGTTACGCATACTCACAGGCTTCTGTTAACGTCATCTATGATTTCAAATTGAAATAACAACGTAATTCGCCTTCCTTGTTGACACAGCGTAACATGGGTCTTTTTCATTCTAAAGTGTTTTTGCACCGGACAAGATTCAGAGGGTTGTTTGCGTTTTCCCAAGAATCTACTTTTTTAAGTTAAGCAAGTATATAACTAAGCGTGGTATCAGTTAACTTGCCCTCCTTGCTAACGAATATCCTCAGCCTACTGCAGTATATATAATAATAGCAAAATAAATAATTATTATTGTCACCATAATTTAATGTTTTGTTGACTACAAAATAAACCATAGGCACAGACCGACAGTACAGACATTTCGAGCTACGCAATTGATAGCAGTTAATTAAAATCAAGTACTCGACTCATACGCTTGCTTGAAGCACTTCAGTTCACGAAGCGTGGCTGATAGCCCTGTCACCGATCACTTCATGGAGCGTATGAAATTGCAATTTGCCTGTTATCTTTGTCATTGCCAACTTTGATACAGTTTAATCTCGATAATACAATTTAAACATCATAGGATTTAAGGTATCGATTTATAATACGTAAGTTAATTTCATTAATTCGACTTTATTTTTGTTTATTACTTGGTTGATGTCCGTGATAAATGTATGGTTTCGTCATTCCTTCGGGATCTGTACAAATATTTGGATATAAAAGCATTTTGTGACCTTCTCCGTGACTCAAACTATCTCCCCAACAAATCCTATGAAGATCGGTCGTTTGGTTCAAACATACAACCGTGAAGGCGTATCAAACAACTATTTTTCGCATTTGTAATATTAAGTAAGATAGTTAACGGGAACAATTAACAGTCTTATGCTATGCATCAAGCAAAGAATCCTGCATAAAGCTAACTTTTAATATATTTAATTCCCATATTTATCGCATAGCAACCGTGCATTTATCTGAAATAAATAAACGTTTATACACTCACACCCCCGCACTAGGACTCCCTGTTCTGCGGGTGAAGGACACATACAGATAAAAACCAACTCATGTCAAGAGTGAGATAAATTGCCCGAGACGGCCATAAACTCTCAATTAACAAAATCACATCCATCCGTTGCTCCGTTGATACGTTGCTCCGTACGGACAAATTAATGACAGTGAAAATGTATCAAGACATTCAGCCATATCTCATCCGCGCACACTATTTTAACACGGAATCGCGTGGATGGGTCGTTCCATCAGAAACGTGTCGTCACAGACTCAAATTGATATAATCTGTTAAACACAAACGGTAATAATAAGCTAGGGGGTCCCCAATCGGCGGAGGTGATGCTCGCGTCCGGCCGGCAGAGGGACAAAAGCCCTCCCACCGCAGTCGCGACGATGAGAAACGTATTTTATCGAGATACTAATTTGAAAAGCTTTCGCCGTGCCGCGGCGGCGCTCGGCGGGAAGCATCATAAATCGTACCCGCTTTGTTGCGACAATAAAATTAGTTAGTGAGATGAGAAACTTTCTCGTTGTGCACTCTTTCTTTCGGCGAAGCAGTGATAGCAGTTCGTTCTCTTTAGTTATCTTTGATTCACTATTATTCTATCTAAAATTACTCCTTTCGTTACTTTCCTGTAATTTATCGTGCACCCTATTATAACTGTTTTCGACAATTAATCGCCTTAAGGTTATCGGAAGAAATCGCTACTTAGCTTGTATATCTATCGTCAGCTTTCTTATGAAAACTGTTGTATATTTTATATGGTACAATAAAGATTATAATAATAATAATAGCAGTGGTTAAGACTGGGGCCTCCTACTCGGGAGGTCCAGGGTTCACAACCTTTGCCATTTCAGAGTTATGTGAGTTTTATGCATTTAAATGTCACTCGGTTTAACAGTGATGGACAAATTCACAAGGAAACCTGTACGGCTGAGTTCTCCATAATGTTCTTAAAGGTGTGGTAAGTGCACCAACCGGCAGTTGGCCAACACAGGGGAGTATGGCCTAAAGTCAACCCTTCTCATTATGAGAGATCCGTGCGCGTTAGTGGGCCAATGACCCATCACTCCCCGTTGTGGTGACTCTTTCTTTCTATATATTATCTGCTTGCTACCAAAGGGTAGCAATAATATTAAGCAATTTAGAAAAGCTTCTGCGCTCTAGCAGCAACATAATAGCAAGAGTCGTAAAGTATACCCGCTTTATTGCTGTAATAAATGAAGTTAAAATATTTTCTTCGATCCTTTACTTTCATCCAACAATGATCTTTATGTTGGCAGGCTTACTGCCGTCCCTCGCCGCGCTTTGTATCGGCCACTAGTAGTAGTAATAGCGCTAAGTGCCACATAATCTACTTATTAATGGAATAATTCATTAGGACCGACTAAGACTATTAATGCATAGAATTATTGAGTTAGTAATATAACTTGACTTAAGACTTGTAAGACTTGTAAGACTTTGACGAGGAAAGGCCATGCTCCAGATCCATAAACCATCATTCATCAGCATTCGAGGAAGTTTGGATGACAAAATATGCAGTTTCCGATACGAGTTGCAAGGTTAAGTTGGATATAAAAGAAAAGACAAGATAACATTTATTCATAATGTGAATTTGATTCATAATGTGAATTACCATTTCAAATCGTAAGTGGTTCGCATTACGAAACGGATCCTGCTCAGCATTATATTTTATATTATACAATAAAGTATATTTTATATCATATCCAGAGACCTCTTTTTCGGAGTATGACCAACCCATTTTGGCCACTTTTCTGATAATAGCAGATAATTACAGTTTTACTCACTATTCTTACTATCTAGACAGTGTGTCAGCCAAGTTCGGACTATCATCATCCTTATCCCATTCCTTAGTATAAACTCTGAATATCGAACTATGTGCAACCTCGGCCAGTTTAATAACGATATTTACAGAGTGGATTGGTGACTGAAAAAATAATTGGATCTACAAAAAACGAATACGTTGTCATTACTCCTGTCTAATCTCTAATAACGTAACACGTGTTACAGGGGCGAAATAAATGGCGAGCTTTCAGCCCCTGAGGGGATTAGAATTAATTAATTACTAGCTTATTGGACGCAACTACCTATCAGGCCGTTTGGTGTCCGTTTTATTAAGTAGGTCAGAAACTATTATAAGAGTGTATGTATTAAGTAATATGGAGTACTAACAGTAGGCGGGGTCGCTACTAGCGCTACCTGCAAAGGTATGTGGCAATCCTCTATAATTTTCTAGTGGTTTATGAATACACAGCATAAACTATGGAGTACTGCACCAATACTTTGAGTTAGCCCGCTTGTACAGTATAGCCCTATGGCGTCGGAGTGATTGTGTAGTGAGCTAAGTCTCACTTATCTTGAGACGCTCTCCAACCCTACCAACAAACAAACCAAAACACAGAAAGTGGTTTTGTATTTGCTTGAACAACAGTCTAGGGAGTATACCTTTTACAGGAGTTTTAATTACAAAATCAAAAATTTGGAAGGTATTCAAACGCAATTGCATATTAATGCATAACCAGTCTTATCTCATCCCTGACCCGCATTAACCCAGTTTACTCCAACCGCTCGACATTATATAAACTCGTTTCAAACGTCTTCCACACAGAACACAGAAACACACGACGACGAGCGACGTACTAGGAGTGCAGAAGTGGCGAAGGCTTTGTGCGTGAAGTCCGTGAAGGATCAGTTCCGAAACGCCGTGATGCAGTTCCGACACCAGACATGCCGACATACGTTGCTATAGCACCGCACCACAGATTCCTAGAACACGCTGAAAAGGATTTTTAACGGATATCTCTCTCCCGCCAGATCGCATCAGTCTACAACTGACAAGTATCTCCCAAGACACGCCACTGAGCCCGATCTTTTAGCTTAACGCATGCATTTGCAACCCGCCTTGCGCACATCGTCATGCAACCTGCCAGGAATCGTCACATACTACGGATATTTTAGAAATGATTACTTACTATATTTTAAAAATAATTCCGTGAACTAATTCGTAGAAATATATAAGTGGCACAGCAAGTAGAAAATAATTAAGAGACCACGTAGAAATAATTTTGCTTGAAAAAATTTCAAACAATCGTGTATTGTTTTTCGGGATAGGTACTTAAATCATATAGTCAAGAAACATCTATTAAAAAAATAGGTTCCTGATACAATAAATGAAGCAAATGAGGGAAATTGAAAACACACTAAGGCAGCAGTCACAGATTCGTTAACCAAACCCGTCGATTACTCCACCCTCCTGTTCAAACAAACCGGCCAGTCTCTGCGGACCGCATCTGAATGGATTACTTCAACGACGCCACTAGTTCTATAGATCCATTAGCGACGACCACGTTCGGTTGAATGTTCCCATCGACCACAACATGTAGTGCGTTAAGAGAATTATCAATGAAAACAAAAGATACAAACGTTTATGGTTTACGTTTGGTTAACAAAAGATGTAAAAACAAATAAATTGTTCACAACAGTCTATCCTATGCAATACAATACAATATTTTGTCACTGGCTTGCTGCATTTCCTTTTTTTTTTTTAAATTTAATGTCAAGAATATGACCAATATCAAGGCTACATTATACCTAAGTATCAATTTGTCGCCAACCTTTGCAACTATGTAACTATCAATGCAATTAACAACGCAACAAAAAGGTTTATAATATAGAGATCATTCGAAATGAACACGATTAACTTAACATTAGACAGAGCAAACAACGCACCGTAGTCAGAGCGTGCTAAACGAATTATCGCCAACGTGCTATTGCTGCGTGAAACATGACACAATTACGGTGTATTATCGGTCGGAAAGGTGTTAGGATAAGGCCGGTAACACTTATTCTTATACACAGTAGGGCTAGTATGAGTTTCCCAAATAAGCTAACTCTAGCGACACGCTAGCGACAGCGTTTATGAAGGTCACATATCTGTATGGAAATGAGTAGTGAGTCTAGCGGACTCGACATGAACTAATTCTGATATCTCGCTAGCGTCTTCATGCTAGAGCGTTTATGTTCTTTGACTTAAACGCTCTGTGCTAAAAACAACGTTATTGCGTCTGAACACAGTACAAATTGACTTTCTACGTTTTACAATGGTGATAGAAGTACGGGAGTATCACGCACCTATGACTCCAGCTTCGAATGGGACTAATACCGCCGATTACTAGCTGAACTACTAGTATCACCTACAATACAATACAAAAACACTTAATTGTACACCAGGACCGAATATAAAACAAACTACCTACCTATTAACAAGAACTTAACAAAAGTCTAACTTACACGTTAGTGTAGGACTCTTAAGTTCAAACCCACATTTTTATACCAATGAAAACTAACCAACTTAAATTCCTATTAACGCCTTATACTAACTGAACTAACTATCACTAAGAGTTTCTTGATACAGTCCAGTTCGTGGTTTACAGATGTCGTAGGCGGTAGTGGCAGTGGCTGCATACCCCTTTGCTATTCTCATCACATTTGCGAATGCAATCATCATGATTATCTGTGCGGTGGGCTTCCACTTCAAAATAATTCATCGGTACAAATATTTCACCCAGACCAATAAAATAAACAATTACGGTTATGTACAAATGGCTTCCATGCAGATCGACACAGCTTTAAATCTCCTCTGCAACGTTTGGAAACCCCATTTCACAACTGTTACCTAAATGAATGATGCGAGCCCATTACTCATTTGTAGGACTGGAGAAACTGGTACACCGGAGATGAAATATTGCTACATTTTGGGAAGCTATAGTGGAAGAGAATATTTATTGTCGATCCTGCTAGGTACCTAAAGTGGGGGATTTTTTTAAAAATCAATATAAGATAGCAAACGAGCATGCAGCTCCACCCATCCGCTGCCGCCCATGACCTCTGTGACAAACCTCGAATAGGACCATAAAAGGAACTGGAGGTGTTAGTCCAGGAATGTTATTTGGTCAGTATTCGTTAATAATAAGGACTATGGGGAAATGGGCTGTATGTCCATTTGCAACTCTTATGATTCTCTGCGATATTTATTTTACTTCTCGGTACGTTGTATTGAATAAAACACATCCCCACACATGGCTGTCGAAGTATTATAGCTTCGATTTACGCTTTAGACGTGTTAAACGTGTTATTCCTTTCTTTACCCTTACACTGTTACGCACTTAGGGAGTGTTTCTGTAAAGTGAAGCGTATGTGTGCGTCTAACGGTATTGGACGTAAATCATAAATTTGTTCGAAGCGAACTAAGGGAGTTGAGTGGTGAATATTTTAGAATAAAAATAAAATATCTAAATCTTCGATTTATTCAAAATGGAAAGATTAGCGATCTTCCGATCGCGCGTGATCTCAAAACCTATGACCAACGTCACAGGTGCGTTTATTCGCTCACGAAACGAGGTCTTTGCGAGGTTGTCTAGAAGAGATCGCTTTCTGCGATAAGATCGCATTTTGCATACTCGTTTTTATTTTCCCTCTAAATTCGATGTATTATTTTTATGGTATATTTGTATTGTATTGTCTTGTTTGCACATAGGAAATCACTGAGAGAGAAATTAAAAGAGAAAAAAAATATCCTTATCTTTGCATGGCAATAATATTTATGAAAAAATTGAAATAGAAAATACTTTATATACCGTCAAAGCTGCAACACTAACAACATCAATAACAACAGAAAGTTGACAAAAATGCTAGAAATTAAAAAAAAAATGTAATAAAAAAAAAATACAAAATGCAATCTGGATATAAAAGAAAACAACTTCTGACGTAAATTGGAACGCACTCAGCCTATGCTGCGACAAGACCTCAGCCACTGGTTTTCATTGCGACCCAT
>DWLO01003161.1:0-11344 GCA_018245335.1 Dalla quadristriga | reverse complement strand
ACATATAATAACAAACCGCATTGGAGCAGCGTGGTGGAGTATGCTCCAGGCCTCCTCAGTTGTGAGGAGAGACCCGTGCCGTGCAGTGGGACATTATGCGTAGCAACCATACATATAATACACATACTAGAATTTGTCAAGAAATACCATACATATAATACACATACTAGAATTTGTCAAGAAATACCATACATCGCGTTACAGAAATGGGCTAGATACAAACACAGGTTGGTTAGGTATTCTAAGGTAAAGTATATCAAGAAAGCTTATATTTAGTATTATACTAAATAGCACATTATTTTGTATTAGGCAATGTGTCTTGAGTTGGGACCCCAGACCGAATTCGGTACGGGTGGGTAGTAGTTACTGTTGATGTAGGTGTGTAAGGTGTGTAAACAATAACTGTATCGTATGAAAATCTTTCGTTGTGCAATAAAGTGTTTTTGTTTTGTATTGTATTGTATTCTTTAGGGTCTGGCTGGAGGGCAGTGATTAGCATATAATATGCACACCGTGATTCTAGAATAGATACTATATTGGTGTTTTACCACGGATGGTAGTGCAATTTGTCTGCAGCGTATTATAATGATATTCTGTAATTTATATTTTATATAATCTGGCAACATTTATACCTATGTATAATCCCACAGATCTACAAGTACATTTCAGCTGGACCCCACAGAAACTTAGTACGGATTGCTAGTACTGATATAAATTTGTGATAAGTGACCCGTCCGCTTCATTTTCAAATGAGGAACGATGCATCCTCTTAACAGCCCCTCGCACAGTCCTATTCGAGGTTTGTCACTGATGTCTATGGGCGGTAGTGGTTGGTGGAACTGCATGCTCGTTTGCTAATCTCATCGCACAAAAAATAATTATTTGATATACTCTGTTACTATGTAGTATTCTATTAATTAAATAGGTACATAAGTATTTGTGAGAAGTTATTTTGTAATTTATCAGTGAAACTAAATTAGTTAAATATCACCAATAAAGATAACAGTAAGTAGCATTGAAATAATACACATAGTTTATACTTACAACAAGATAGGTTATCAAAATAAGCGTTTTAAAAACACTTAAAAAGTTGTAACGGCAACGTCCTTAGTGACCCCAATGATAAATAAGTAGGTACTACTTAAAGGTACCATCTATGCTAAAATTTTAATCACGAGATCACGACGCAGTGTTGAACATCGGCCCTACGTAAGTAGTAAGGACCCTACCTAGATATAATTTAATTTTATCTTATCTTATCAATAAATAAAATTGGACTGGCTATCTGTCATATTGAAATTATGGCCAATAATTAATTGGAATATACTAGGTACCTATTTATACACCTAAACATAATCAACCGTATATAGAATTTCTGTATGTCTGCGATGTTTTGGCGCGAATAGGCTCCGAAACCGACGGATTTTCATGAAATTTTCGGGGAAAGATTGTACTCGTAGACGGTACAGGGTACTTAGCTTTAGCATAGCCTTTGTTTTATCTCAATATCCAGTCATAGTCATAGGACTCCGGTAGTTGACGACACTCCGAGTATCTGAAAATGCAATATTTCCTGCCATGTGAAGTCATACGAGCTGTTTTATCCTAGGAGTTGTTTTTTTATTTATATTTTTTATTTATGAAATTATAATGAACTCTCAACTACGGTCGAACACACCGAAAAGTATATTCCTTTAACTTACTTATAAAGGATTTAGGATATATGTAATAATAATATAGTCCCCGTAAATCGATCAAGGGATACACTTTATTATGTTCGCGTGTCTTTATATCATTGTATACTAAACTATTGGTAACTATGTACTAGTAAATAGTACACTATCTATAATTGTGCATAGAAATGGAATTTCCTGAATTAGGGGTAAAGTTTTCGAGGTTGGCAAGTCTTGTGTCGTCTGAGCTCCAATCGCCGCGAGCGGCCAGGCGAGAGCAAGTGAAACGAATCAGTCAGCATCACGTGCGCGAACGTGGTGGGTGTGTCTCGCGTCGCCCTGTGTCGAAATTCACGCGCCACTTGACACTCGTGTCGAGCACTATAATGACTTTAGTGTGTTACTGTGTAACGTAGTGGATGTTGCTGCCAATTTGTACGTGAGAATTTCCCTTCGAATTGTCTCGAATATTAGCCAAAATGATAATAACAGTCAGGCGGGATGCGAGAGGTGAACGCTCGTCGCAGCGGCGCCGACTCTCACTCACCGGCTACTATTGTCTAAAGTGCCACGGAATCTTGGTCCTTCCCATCGGATTCCATCGATGAAACATCCGCCTCACTATGTGGGCCGTCTGCGAAATGCCCGGGCTGCCTGGCTGCCGATTACTCACAAAAACGTATTGTTTACACGACGAAACACCAATGAGAACACAGATAAGATAACGTCTTGTCTTTCTTTGGCAATTTATGTTGCATTCTAAAATAATTTCTCGTGACCAATACTATTTTTAATAACATACGGCAAAAGCGAGTTATTCGTGCCTCGAGTGATAGTTTATTGCATTTTGCTAACTGTAAATATTGTTGTTGGTCGGCCGATGACTGCGTGCGTACGATATGCATATACGATAGTCTGGTCCACTTGCGTAATTAATTAGTTTATTTAAATCTATATACATAACAACATGCTTACGTTATACAATTCCAAAGAGTAAAAATCTTAATTCACGTTAATTAAATTGCAGATTGTAAAACATAAAATGCAAATACGACTATCAACGTAATTTGCATTAGGCATAAACGTTAATTAATATCACGTGAAATTAATGATAGGTAGGTAAATAAAATAAATATTCAACTTAAATTTTAACCTCTACATGGTTATTGTTATCTACGAGTATCAACTTCCTACTGTATAACAGTGTTGGAATTTTAAATTGAATCGCCTTAATTTAACCGCCATACTACCAATTACCATTATAGAAATTAACGAATAAAAAAATGGTAGGTATAGTTTGCGTAAGTTTGGCCTACCGCTAAGTTAAGATTAACAGAAAAATACCAAAGAAGCTAAACTGCTAATATGGTTGAAAGACAGATACTAAATTTAAAATACTAAATGCAAACCTTGTAAGTTTTTGCTATCGAGCGACATCGATTGTTTAAGTGCCAAGCTCAAAGCTCACCATACATCTGACACAGATATATATAATTGCAAGAAAGAAGTAGGTAGATATGTAATTAACTTCACCATAGAATATTTTATAGTACTGCCTTAACCTACATTATACACTACCTACTTGTGGCACATGTCCTGGAGAAACTATTACAAACAAAACAAAGGATTAGTGCAGCCATGTGCAAAACAATGTCCAGCGAGAGATAAAATACCAGTTTTTTAAGTTAAACTATCAATCCACTTTACGATAATATTGTTGATCGTATTTTTCCCAATGTACATCCATGTATGTCCCACGACTACGTATCCCTAAAACGAAATTTCGGTAAAATTTTCGCTATACCTGACGAACTGCATTATCTAATGCCAGAAAGGTTATTGGATCAACCTCCCAAAAATCAATAGAGTATGTGGAGCCTTTTTCCCGGTACTACCTACCTACGTCTACATATTTAAATGGATTACTTTTAAAAAATAGATAGGGGCTGTGTGTTTAATCCAAAAATAATGTTATCTACGATAAATGGAAGGAAATTTTACAAGTTATTTATGTTTCAATCTCATCGGTATTGCTTCAAACCTAATATCACGTCTTATCCTACATCCAGATGTTCAGTTCAATAGATCAGGTTCACGCTGAATGAAGCCAAATATAATCCGTAACAATTGAACCAATACAGCCGACACAGTGTACCTTTTATGCGTACGCAATCTAGACTCTATAATCATACTGAATCCCGAATGGCCTAGACTAGACCCAACGATTTATCAAAACCATAGATATGCTATCTTCATATGAATGATATTTTAAAATCCGCAATGACCTAAATATGGTTCGATTTATTAATAATTCGACGATCATCGTAGATTATGATTTGATATGTACAAATTCATGACCACATTACATTATTGAAATAAATAAAATGTATTTCATTTATATTATTTACAGGTGTTAAGAAATAAACGGTGTTTTGTTAGCAATACAAAAATGATTTACCTATGCAATTTCTTGATACGCAAAGTATAGTATGTATTTAAAGTACGAAATAATATGAATAGCGGCAATGATGGATGGTCATGATTGTCGCCCGCTTTAAAGTGAACTTACAACTAAGTCAAGGGCTTAATCGCATTCATTGCATTTTGGGCGTGGTACCTTATCTATAGTTTGATACATCGTTGACTAGACCTATACAATTATTAAATAAATATATTTAAGTACGTAGATGATTATCTGAAAAGGTAACCATTAAGAGCCAGATACTCATCAAATTTACGAAAGAAAGGGGTAAAATAGGAAAAGTGTATGTGACAACACCTACTTAGATAGATTCCAAATTAATCTTTAGTCTTTAATGCCAGGGTAATGATACCTAGGATGAATAAAAAGATCAATAAAGATACGAAAACAAAAACAAAATGCCTGCCAAATAAATTCCAATTTATGCTCAAAACTGCTCCTTACGACCTGCTCCACGACGATCACAAGAAAACGAAAACTGGCCTCAAAACTCAGTTTGCTTTTAAATCCGCGGCCAAACACCGTCTGAGGATTTGATTAATGAAAAGCGAGTGATGCGATAATGAAGTGTATAGGGGGCTGGCAGAGCTTAATGTTGTCCTTGGTATGTACTTGACCCACTTGTCCGCACTTGTAGCACAGCCGACCGGCGAACTTTTAACGAAGGCCATTTTTACGCTAATAACTGAATATTTTAGACTAACACACGAAACGACCTCGTTTTCTAAGGAATATCATCGATATCGTTATATGTGTATGAAATTGAATGGCGTAGATTGCTTGGAAGGGCAGAAAATTTCCAGTTCGCAGGATTTATTATTAGCTGTAGAGTGTAGATATTGAAACAGCGTGTGCTTAATGAATGTAGTAAAATAATAACGATTCTTGGTATTGTTATGATAACTATTATTAAACTAGCAGCGGGCTTGGGTATGCATATGCTTACAAAGGTACATAACCTACTCTCAGAAAATCTAATATACTTTGTGATATTTGTAAATTTCTCGGATTCGTATCAAATTCATTTAAAGGTCAGCTGTTGTAAAGCAAGCGACATTGAAACGTAGTTGCCTAGTAGATGCTTAACTAAAAACAATTTTTTCTGGGAAAGTTATGCTTTAAGATAGATATAAACGTTAGCATCCGAAGAACTCAATTAACATTAAAATATCCCTGACTATAAATAATTTAATAACGTTAACAGCGAAAGGTTCTCGCTTGTGAAGGAAAATATATAAATAATAGGTAATTAAATTATATTCTTGGATTTATAAGTACTTAATTGTATGCTTCGGTATAGTAAAAGGCTAAATATACAATATAAACAATTTTATGTTCTCATCATTTATAAATATTATACACACACACACTAGTTTGCAAACCAATTTTTTAAAAGGCGACTGTGTACGTATTGTGTACGAAAAACGTGATGTACTTCTTCCTTTGGTTCACATATTCGAATGAGTTAGGTATACATTATAAATTAGCAAAATTACGAGCACTCTATACACGTGCTATCTTATCGTGAAGATTTATTGCACTGTTGTAGATAAACAAGTTGAAAATGTTTTTATAAGTGTAAAATGGTTATCAGTTTAACTAGGTAATTTTTGTAATTTTTCCAGTTTGTACAAAGTAACTTCCAGTTAGGGTAAATATACAATTAGGTACATTGTTTGAAAGCTGTTGAAAATTGAAATAGATATTCGAATAGTAGGAAATTGAATGCAATTAAATATGATTCCTAAAAATCTGTTTTGAGCGCCTACACAGTACCTACATTAAACGAGTAGGTAGGTACTGGAAAATTTCCAAATCTCGAAAATTGATGTTAAGTATAGTGTTAAATAGTGACATCATTTTGCTATTGTCATATCGATTTGCCTAAAGTAGATTGCGCCTTGTCCAAGTATTCAAAGTAGGACGGTGTCTTCGCGGTATTCATTATTAAATTAAAAAATATAATTATAAATGCCGATGTAAAACGTGAGTCAATAAATAAGTTGAAAGCAAATAATTAGTAGGCAGTTAATTTAGGAATTGTAAGATCAATTCCTACATTTTGATTATTTAAAGATATTGAGATTCAGCAGCACTAGGAGGCCAATTTTATCTCAATCAGACAATAATTCAGCATCGTCATAGCTAAACAAACAAGTAGAAAATTGATTTACGTTTTATCTCTTCTTTTCTGATAGATTTTTCAGGTATACGAAATTATTCTTGCGGATTAAAAGCAAGACGTTGAAATTGCTAAGTCAGCAATTACTATAGGGTACTATTCATTCTTGAAATTACATTTACTAATATAGGTATGTCAGTATTCCGTGGCTAGACAAAGACTTGACCTCTTGTGTTCGTTTTAACTTGGGAAATACAAGTACCAGGCAAATAGCTGCTTTAATATTTCGTACGAACACGAACCATCTTAGTCCGTAAAATTCTCAAGACATTATACTTGGCCCAAAATCCTAGTCGAAGAAAGCCAAAGCGGCCTATCAACCTTGCACCAACCACTACGTTTGTCGTGCAAACATCAGATTCAGATCCCAGCTTTACGGCGTAAAGTTATCTTTTAATAGTGTGTGTGCAATGCTGACAAGTACCAGCCGGTGAGTGTGTCTGTGTGTGCGATGGCGCGGTGTGCGGTGGCGTCGGCCATCTTGGTGTTGCTGTCGCTGCTGGAGGCTGCGCGTGCGCACTACACGCCGACATGGGCCGTCCACGTGCCGGGGGGAAGGAAGGCTGCGGACGCTGTCGCCGCAGACCACGGGTTCATCAATCTTGGAGAGGTAAGAGTGAAATATGAACAAAAAAAATGTGTGGTATTACTGCTAAACAGTACGAGTATATGTACGAGTATGTGCATATGTTACGGCTGCACGGTACGGTTGTACTGCTGGAGCTTTAATAACCTCCATTTAGCATAATGGGACACTTAACTAAAAGAAGATAAAAGACTTTATTGGAAATTAAATTTAAGTTAATCAGGAGCAGTGTCACTACTACACCTGTTTCTGCTGTTTGCTGTGAATCAATTGTTTTTCAAGTAATTTGCTTTCCGGCCAAAGCTGTGGTTTCCAGCCCAGTTATACAATGATCTGGGATCTCAAGAGTAGTTACGCAACTGTGACCGTCGTTTTTTGTGGATTGTAGTGGCATTAAAAAACAAAAAAACAAATACTTTTACAAAAAGTTTACAAAGTATATTTTATTTTGTCGTGACATCATTTGGTAAATTCGTAAACGTTTAATAACCATTGTTGTAGCAGGTAACCTTGGCAGAATTAGAAACTGAAACCGGAAACTTTCAACTACGCAACAGTTGAATTGCTAGGTCTTACTAAAATCAGTGTCAAGTCGGCTCAGTAGCATTGCCCGCCATTGACCGATTTGCGGTTTCCGGTTTTGAGGCTATCTACAAAGATAGTATAAAATCAAGACGCATTCTGACGCAATTCTGTGTTGTTCCTTATCTTTACGACGAGACCACAATATCACCAAAATGTTACCAAAATATTTAGCAATGCTGACACTATTTACGATATGTACTTGGCCCAATTTGCTTGTCTTCAGTGCCAGTGGGCGGGTGGGTAGGTACCTAGACAATTTATTATTTGCTTTGAGTTGCTAACTAAATTTAATTTTTTAAGTATTTTAATTTCGTGGCCCTTCTGGTGTAAATGAGTTCTGGGAGTTAAGACGTTTTCGACTGTCCGAGATAACATGCAACAGTGTACAAGAAAATGTACAATATGTTGATCAAGACTATTCAAGACCGCATCTAGGCACCAGCGTCGGTTGATGGGAGTAATAAAATACTCGGTTATAGAGATGAGCGCGAACAATTTTATAACAAATGTCTGTCGCTTTTGAACATGCAACATTGTGACGCAAATGCACACAAAGAAAGTGGTAGGGTTCGAGAGGGTTTGAGGGTTACACAACTTCAACAATCATTTGTAGAATATGAAATCGGAGGTCTCAATACTAGGTCCTGGCAGATTCAAGAAAATCTGGACAGCCGGTGTTCACGCGTTAGACGCTGAAATTTCACGAATTGAATGAAAAGTACTAGGGAAAATAGTTTGCTATTCTTATCACATAATAAAAAAATTATTTAAACAAGAAACACTGATGGACACACAGGCACATACATCAAACTTGTTGTTGACACAGACAAGCAAATACATCAACCTAAGGCACCTTTTGTTGTTCGTCAGAAATTAGATACGTATTACTCGGCAAAAAAAAAAATTAATTTATTGAGGAATTATGTGAATGCAATAAATATTATTAATTATTAATTTTGTCTGCCTCTTATTATTATAAAAAGGATCCAAAGTTAATATCCATTGAGAATATAATTGGGTACTTGCGTACGGCGTACTTCATATTAAGTAGAAAGTTATATACGCCGTAGATAGGGCGGATCTTGTTTATGACAGTTTAATAAGACACGCCCGATCCTCATTCGTAATTCAAAAAGCTTTATTCTTCAAAGAAGTCAAACGACGATGTTCAAGGCGAATGTTTGAACTTTGCTAGCGGTTGTTGAATTATCGTCCATTAAAGTTACCTAATTTTCTTGAATTTCATTCCTGAACAGCCCCATAAATAACGAAATACTTGAAATACTGAAGTGTTCGTATTTATGGGAATGTTTCCACGTCTTAGTCGAACACGATTCACGCCACGGCAATGTTATAGAGACAATACTTTGCTCAAACGATTGTTCGGTCAACGCGCACTAGGTCGTGACTAGGTTTATTGCGACACATGGATGGTATTTGTGGCGCAATTGTTTTAACGTACAATGCAGTGCGTGCAGTGCTGAGTGTACTATAAGTACCTGTCCGTCTATGAGCTACGATTACGAGTTGTGCTAGAGGACCCTCACTAATCACCGCATTGATTAAATCAACCCCCGAACACGCCCGTTTTCGAAAATGCGTCTCTTCAGTGGTGCCAGATCGCCTATGAACACGTTGAGGTGTTGAACGCACGCCTTAGTTTTTGCTGAGGATAAAGAGAAATTAAAATGGATAATACGAAAGTCATGTGACACCCGGTTTTGTTGGCATACAATGTAAGGATGTGAACGACTTTAACCTGAGACAAGTGATCGAGACACAAAGTCGAAAATAGGTCAAGAGAGCTTCTATTCCGACTCGGCTGGTCAGTGTTCGGGAAAGGCGTGTACGAGGGACGTGCTTAACGGCTCTTCTCTCGGAATAAGAAGAGTTTAAGCCATAGTTCACCATGCTGGCCAAGTGCGGGTTGGGAGACTTCACATGCCTTTGAGAACGTTATGAAAGTTCTCAAACATGCATGTTTTCTCCCGCTTCTATTCCTTGTCGTGCAGGTGTTATTTTCTTTAACACATTCAAGAATGTATGCTTGGATTCAATCCCCAGACCTCCGAGTAGTAAAACAGAAGTCTTAATCACTCTGCTTCTTACACTGCTTCTCCACTATACGTTTAAATGGATGCTGGGCTAAAACCTTTGTTTGTGGCCAATAAAATGGAATTTTGAGAATACGGTTTATTCCCCTGTCGACGTGACTCTTCCATTCTTAAATCTCTAAAACTAATTCGGGTTCCGGTTTTAACCTGCACTCGGAGTGCGGTAGGGGAACAGAAATAAACAGGAAATTTAAGTGGACGGACTTATTTATTTAAAGTGACAACGTGATTTTATCTCTTTATGGCGAACTATTTTCGTCACTCGAGAGTTCCTCAGACGGGATTCATCATTTGAAATTATAATGAAATGATACGAGTAAAAACGGTTACGACTTCTTTACCGTGGATCCCGCTGGAAGAATGGACAAGCACGCACCACGAATCCATTTTGTGAGAAGAGACCCGTGCCCTGCAGTGGGCAATTAATAAATAGACGATGAGGTGCAGTTACCAATAATGGATCTCCTGTCCGTTTGCTTGCATTTAACGTCATGAAAATTTAGAACACTGAATGATTATTCAAAGCGTAAACTGGTTGTCATACTCTCATGACTCAATTTCTATAAAACATGTTGTTAAACGTTAAATGATTTATTGTTATTCCTTGGGTTGCCTTTAAAAAACAAATCGATCGATATTGTTTTAACACTGTTCCAATGACACGGTATAGAAATGTGTAATAATGTACGTTAATAATAGTGAGAGTTATTACGTATATTAATTAGGTAAGTTAAGGTCGTAGGCGTAGCACACGTGTTTTTTGACATGGTTACATATAAAAATACAGTAACAAATATATGTATTGTATATGTGACGAGACAACGGACGGGACGGGAAGGCACGAGAAAAAACATATATCGTCACGTATATTTTATTACCGTATATACGAGTATAACAATGTCAAAAAAACTCGTTGAGTAGGTATGCTACGACCTTATATTGGGTGATAAGATGGTGAGCCACTTATATGTCCATAGATACTGTCTCAGCCCTTACGAACGCCTTTCAAAATGTAAACGTGTTCTACCACTTAACGAAAGTAACGATCGTAAAAATGATCAAACTTTTAAAAGATGTATGAAAATAATTAAAATTTTAGAGACCAACACGATTTTTACGTTTTTTTTATTACTCGTAACGTAACAATAATTTTATATCTAAAACGAGGCACTAAAATGTTTGCAGAGTCGAGAATCGGCGTAATAATTAATTTGGCCAATACCTTACGCGACCGGTTCTTGAAAATGGTCTACAAAGACGGACGCTCGAAGCTGTATTCATTAATGCCACGCTTCTATTAGGGGAACGCATCGGAGAACGAAGGTTAAAGCAAAGAGTGGCAATATAAACGTTGCAGATTTGGGTTGGAAGGATTTTTTATTTATTGTACATACAAAATTACAATTGATTATACAAAAATACTTAAATTCTAAACGACAAGGGCGGTCTTATCGCTAAGCAGTCAGACAACAACAATATGGTGAGGACTTGAGGAGTGAAAGAATACAGCTATGAATAAAGTATGGTGCACAAGAAAAGATCATAAGGAAAATTTACATGAAATCAGCATTTTATAATACATACTGTCTGACGAGCCGCGGGTTCGATTCCCGGCCGGGGCAGACATTTAATTGGCAGACAAATATTTGTACTCGGGTCTTGGGCGTTAAATTGTGTTGTGTTTTCTGTGTGTGTCCGCCACCCGCAACACAGGGAATTCTA